>JASUDE010000127.1:76284-112952 GCA_034509685.1 Colletotrichum cereale
CCGTAGCTAGAGATTGGCATCGAGAACACATACCAAGAGACTAAAAGCCCATCAACAAGCACGCTGTCAACTACGCACATATGCATTGGCTGCACACGCCAGGGCCCACGGCCGAGCTTATAGCCGACTTGCAAACACAGCCGGATCTGGAGCGAGCACTCGTCGACATCGGAGTGAGTCTCTTCGGGAGCAAGGACTTGAAGAACAGGAATCCCATCGAGCCATACTTTGGGAACGAGCAAAAAAGCGAACTCGGCCATAGTGCGGAAAATCATGTAAGTCGCCTTTCTTCCGTCGTACCGCACACAGATCTCACACACGGTTGGCGAAAAAAAGTGATCAACTGAGACGAACCCCTCGAACACCACAGATCTTTGGAGGCTCCAACTGGCAGGCCATCTGCCAGTCCAACATGCCGATCAAGCACCTCCATTTCCTTCCTTCCGGGTCTCTGATGACGCGATGGCCGACCGGGTTCAAATACGACAATGACCGCATGCAGACGTGGGACGAGATCCGCAAGAACCCGGCGGACATGGTCCTGCGCACGCCGCCGATGCCCGCCGACACCTACCGGCTGCCCGTCAAGGTCGCCGACATCGCGCGCTTCTTCTCCGAGGGCTTCTGGCGGTCCGAGGTGCGCAAGTTCGGCACCGCGGCGCTGCGGCTCGGCACCGCCCACCCGACGAGGGTCCGGTTCGCGATGGACGAGCTGCCCGTGGCCAGCCTGCAGGACGACGCCTCGGTCCTCGGCAAGACGATGGTGGCCCTCTGGCCAAACGAGGAGAAGCTGCAGAAGGCCGGCGCCATCGTGTGGGAGTTCCTCGAGCGGCTCCTGGGGGACTACTTCCGCTACCACTCGGTGCACTTCCGGTGGCAGAAGGACCACGAGAACCTGTTTTCCCGCCTCGAGGAGATGGAACTGACCATGAAGCAGCTCGACGTGGCGATTCTGGAGACGCAGATCCTCAACAATCTCCTGTGGTACACGTCTCCCGACCGGAAGAAGGGCGACATCGCCGCGCATCGCGACTCCTGGAAAGCGGTCGCTCTGCAGAGGTATCGCGCCCTCGTCAAGAAGCTCAGGGGCTCGTGCGCCAGGATACCGTTCGCGCTCCCGCGGGGCTCGGAGAGACTCCAGGACGACGGCACTTTCTGGGACCGCGTCGGGGAGGTGGGCACGTACGCGCGGCAGAGGTTCGACGACCTCTTCCGTGACATGTACGACCGGGTGTCGTTCGAGATCGACTGCGTCCGCGAGCTGTACCTGGACATATACCAGCTATCCCCGGAGGAGCGGGACAGGTCGAGGCAGCGGAAAGCCATCAACCAGCTCGCCAACCGTCTCGTTATTCTGGCGAAACAGAGCAACAAAGCGCTCGTCTGCCACAGAGGTATCTCGCGCCTGAGGGCCCCTTTCGACGTCAAGCCCCGGTTCGCGCAGAGCTTCGTGGTCCTCATAGAGAAGATCAGAGAGCTCATCCCCTGGGCCCGGAACATCAGGGAGATCAACCCGGCCAACTTCCAGCGCCTGCAGCCGCTGATCCCGAACATCAGGAAGGCGAGGCGGCCCGCCTCGATGCGCGTCATCAAGTTCGCGCAGAGGGAGATCGACCTGATGCCGGTCGCGTGCCTGGCCGAGATCCAGCCTTTCCTCCTCTTCGTCCGGGACAAGCTCAAGGCGGCGGAGAACGTCAGGATCGATCTGGCCAGGGACCAGAAAGATCACATCGAGGCGATCGTGAGCCATCTGAAAACCGCCTCGCGCGACGACGACGATGTTGTCTCCGACGAGGACAGCGACCCGCTTACGCAGATCATCAAGAAGAGGAAAAACACACAAGACGACTTGCCGTCGAGGAAGCACGTCCTCAAGCGCAGAAGGATATACACGGCGCGGCTGGCCCCCGCGGAGCTGGACCATCCGAAGCCGCTGTCGAAGTCTACAGGGCCGAAACCGCGCAGGGCCTCGAGGAGCACAAAGGCTTCCAAGATAAGCCCGTTCGTGGCCGATCCTGACCTGCAGCCTCGGGTACCGAACCCCTTTGGTGCTTTTCCCTCTTTCACCTTCCCCACTGTCAAGCCAGACGGACCTCACGTCTTCTCAAGCCCGCATCCCCAGCCGCCGCCGCAGCCGCCGCGAGTTGTCAACGCGTTTCCGGATCGGGTCCCGGGTGGGCCCCAGATCATGGGCATCTTCCCGCACCCGGGCGCTCTGTCCGCGTCCTTCACTCGAGACCTGCTGGTGGAGAGGGACATGAGGGAGGCGCTCGCAGCACAGTCAGCCAAGACGTCGCCGGTCTCCCCGCTGGCGTTTAGGAGGCAGGCGGGGTTCCGAGACGTGCCTCGCGAGCCGGCGCCGTTGATCCCTGACTCGCCCGAATCGGAGCGAGGCGGCCGACGCTGTATCCCGGACCCGCAAACCTACTCGCCGCTTCGTGATTTGGAGTCTTCGCCGCCGCAGCGTCTTGAAGGGACAAGGGCGCAGGAGTCTGGGCCACTGAATCAGCGCGCGTGGTATTCTCACGAGACGACTGCCGCCCTGGTAGACGGAGGTCGGAGACGGGTGCAGCAGCAGCAGCAGCAGAGTACACACAACGAAAGCCCGGCATCTGTAGCGATGCCCAAGAACCAGGTTGTTCCGCAAGGTACAGCTGCTCCGTCTCGCGGCCGGAGCATACCATGGCAGCGGATGGACTGGCAGCCGGATGAAGAGCCGAAGCGAGCGCCGTATTTCGGGGGCAGTTCGATGGGCGTCCCGGGTGTTAGCGACCCGGATGGTGACCAAGACATGTTTGATTTTTGTTAGTGGCAGAGACGGAGGCCCTGTTGTTTTATGTGGCGTCGGTGGACTAATATTTGAATATCTCTTTGGTCTTGACGATATTATCAGTCTTTTTCTCTCTGTGTTTGTTGCATAGCCATGACCCAAAAATGGCCAGATTACGAATATCAACGACGAGCTTTCCTCTTGATATGTATTGTACAGATTACAACTAAGCTGACCTTAGGTCCTATTTGCAAAGTTTGTCCGCGTGTGTTTTCATGGCCACATTACCTTTTCTCTATTTTACCAGTGCAGCAGACACCAGTCTAAACCGACGTCGCGTACAACACACGCCCGGCTCAATATCGACAACACCATCACTGTATCGAGTCGATATCGATCTCGGGCGCCTCCCTCTTCCTCATCAGCAGCTTGGCCGCGTCGTCGGAGGACCACTGTATACCCCACTCCATCCACCGGTGCTCGTGTCCCGGGGTGAGCTTCCAGTCGTACTTCATCAGCAGGTGCGACAGCGCGACCTTGAGCTCGTTGCCGGCGAAGAAGCGCCCCGGACACGCGTGCAGGCCGTGGCCGAAGCCCAGGTGCGCGGGCGATGTGCTGACGAGGTGGGCCTGGCTGTCGAGCTTGGCGTCGCCGCGCATGTTGAGGAAGCGGTAGGGGTCGAATGCTTCCGGGTCCGGGTGGACGGCCGGGTCGAACATCCCGCCGAGGTCGCCCACGCAGCTCTCGCCCTTCTGGAGCCGTAGACCGTTGGGGAGGGTCACGGGGCGGGTGGCCACGCGGCTCATGATGGCTGGATGTTGTGTTAACATAGGCAACGAGCGCGGCATAACCTTTTAGGGGAGCTGTCGGGGCAACTACTTACCACTTGTGATGGGCTTGAGACGTTGAGATTCTTTCAGGACGCTGTCCATGAGCTTCATGTTGAACAAGGCCGTCTTCTTCCAGCCCTCGGCGCTAAGAACCTCGACGACCTCCTTCCGCAGAGCGTCAACGAGGCCCGGGTTCTCGGCGATGCGCAACATGGCCTCGACGAGAAGGTCCGTGGTCGTGTGGACCGCGACGAGGGACAGCCCCAGCTGGGCGCCGACCACGTCGTACTCCTGGCCGCGGCTCTCTTCCTCGAACCAGTCAATGCCGTCGTTGAAGCTCGGCACCGGCCTCCCCTCTTCGCGGGCTCGTTGGCGCAGCGCCCTGCGCTTCTGGAGGACGGGCTCGATGATCCTCCTCGAGTCGGACACCTGCTGGCGCAGGGCTTTGCACTCCGGAACGAACCATTGCGCCACGAAGCGGGTCCAGTAGGGGTACGGGCGCAGGATTTGGGCGCTGAGGAACCCGTTGACGGTGTACGACTTTGTGATGGCGAGCCATTCTTCGTTGCGGCACACTTCGTCCCCGAGGAAGACGCGCGAGGAAAGGCGGCATATCAGGTCGAGAATGTCGTCCTTGATGCCGTACTCACGCCATTCTGTGCGGTTGAGGCAATTTAGCCTACATGAGCACTCTGGACGTGTAGGGAACGAGGTCTTGGGCTGGCTACTTACCGGTCGGTGATCCAAAGATTCTGTCAACAGCGTACTTTGTCTCGGAGGACAGAGGCTGGGTAATCTGATCTGTAACCCCCCCAGCAAGAGAGTCAGCAACACATTATGGCGGAATTACGCTTCTATAGTGCGCTGGATCTACGCGGGGCATGGGATACGTCAACCCGTCCGCAGCATCACGGAGAAACCTACTCAGCAGCTTTGTGATGCGCTTCATGATGACGCGCTGGAAGAGCTCGTCTGGTCTGGTGCCCACGGCGAACCCCTCGAACCCCGACAGTTGGGGATGGAAGTTGTTCGCAAAGGCTTCCATGAAGCTGAGCCCCGGCTCGTTGCGGATGTCGTGAATGAAACCCGCGGGGAGGACGACGGTCTCGCCGACGTCCGTCATGAGCCGGTACGGCTGGCCGGGGAACCTCTTCCTCCCCTTCTCAATGATCTTCCGGGCGTTGAAGACGAAGTCCAGCTTTTGCCTCCTGCCGAAGAAGTCGAACAGCGCCCGCGGGTTGATATGGGGCAGCTTCTGGGAGGGCCTGCGCATCTGGGGTAACACCGAGGTGGCGATGCTGATGAGGAGGATGCCGATGCATAGAGACGTCCAAACATCCTTTCTGCCAAACACGGAGAGCTCATCCCAAGTGCTCGGAAAGTGCTTGTGAAGGTTTAATGACTCCATGGCGGGCCCTTGTGCTATGCGATCCAGATACAAGACGACTTGACATGGGGAAACTGTTGATGCGGGAGGAGATGACCGTGGACAACTACATTTATAGGTAGTTGGACCCGATCAGTTGAAAAAGACTCGTGGGAGACCTACCAGAACAATTCCACCAAAGAGGGGTCAATCTCTTGGCCGCTTATCAGCGTCGGGTTCAATATCTTCCTTCTACCTAGTGTACCATCATTCAATCATTAATCAGCGACTTGGGACTGGGGAGAAGTCGCGCAACGGTGCCTGTCCGTGGTGGATTCGGCTCTGCATGGTGGATAAGATGACCGCAGAATCCCCCTGCCGCCGCCACCGGCGCACTTCCGAACGAATGATCGCCACTGATTACGTTCGTTTTGTGGGCTGCCCCTGGTCCACTTACTTATCGAGGTAGTATATGACAAGGTCGCAGGCGCAAGCGGCATGTCGGACGACTGTAGAACCCGCTCGGGTTTGTCCAGTGATGCGAATGGCGGGTGGAGCGGACCGTACCGAGGTTGGAGTGTCAAAGCATGGGGAGATGGGCGAGGGGGTAAGTCGATCTGCCTCGATATGTTGGATGAGACGAGGTGTTGCGAATAGCAACGTACACATCGACGGGCATGAAGGTGCCGTGGATGAGGGGGAGCAGTCTAGGGCCCCAGCGAGGGCGCCGGCGCCCTCCTGACGGCTTCGGCCGGTCCTTCACAGGACTCCTTCATCCAGGACGCCTTCAAGTTCGGCGGCTACATGTTCTTCAAGAAGCGTTCCAGCGACCTCGTCGGCCTCGGTGCCGTCTACTCGCATTAGCTCCGTCGCTCTCTCGTTCAAGCATCACGTCAGATTCAGCATGTCAGGCGCCGCCCTGGACGGGCGGGACCCTTGGGCTCCGGTCTCGTGGCCGATATTTGCCGATGGCTGACAGGCGCCAAAACCGGTGTTGAGATTCGCCAAGTAGACAACAAATGCTCCGATATTTCTGTGTGTCTTGGTGTTTTGATAGAAGGGAAATGTGATATAATATACCGTCATGTATGTAACGGAAGACCCCTCCATTCTTTTTCCGCTTGATGCCGCGTTTGTTTGACTTGGATTAAGAAGATGAGCGCTGGCTTGCCTCGGGATTATATCAACGCCCCGAAAACTAGTACAACACTATTCACCAAAGACCAAAACGCAAGGAGCAGCACTAGAAGCAAAAAGGCTTTCGTGTATAGATCGCTTACCTGCCCCGAAAAGGCCCACAGAAATCCGTCCCCTATTCATAAATAACCACCATTTAGCTGGGCATTTCACTAGACTGCGGCGATGGATGGCACCGCGTCGACAGTCGGAGACTATGCTTCACCACCTCCGCTACCTCGTCCTTCGTTTACTATATTAGACAGGAACCATACCAAAATTCTTATCCTCATCATCAAGAAACGGCATCGGACGATGAAGAGGGCCCGGCTTCTACAAAATCTTGTCTTGTCTGCCGAAAGGGCCCTTGATACGTTCCCTTTTCTTCTGGTCCCGCAAGAATGTGAGCGTTGACCTAGCCTCCATCGGAAAAGCCTCTTCACGCTCCAGCAGCTCGCTGTGTGAAAAGACCCTGTTCATGCGCAACCACTCAATGGTGGAACTTTGCGTCAACTCCGAGTCGTCGGCCCCTTCGGACATGACTTGCGCGGGGCTCATGCCCTTCGGCGCGGCGCGTTTGTTACGCTCCACGCACCCCGCGAAGCCATGCTCGATCATCATTTTACATACAAGAAGGTCGTTCCGCGACCTCGTCTCCCTCTCGTTGGAAAGCATCACGAGGAATGTCGAGAAAGCGGCGGGGTACTGGCTGTGCATGTTGTATACGGCCACGTCGTGGTTGAGCAGGGCGTCGAGGACCTCCAGGTCCACGACGCGCGGCCAAGAGACCTCTGTCCAGTCCCCGACCTCGACATATCCCGAGTCGTGCAGCCACCAGGGCAAGCTCTCCCCGCCGGACAAGCGATAGTACGAGCGGGTGGTTGATACCTCGAAGACCTGCTGAGCCCCCGGCATCCCGGCAGCCCAAGTGCGAGCACGTAACTACCCCACCCTATATACGAGACACCCCCACATCCGAGACATCCGAAAATACCGCATCTATCCCCTTCCATCAACACCACCACCTTTTTCAAACTATCATAACATTATCTATTTACATCTAAATAACGCTATTTTTTTAGTATATCTTCTTTAGACTATTATAAAGACGTATACTAAGTATAAGGTCTAACAGGCTCTTAAGAATATTACTAGAAGGCAGAGTATCTAGACTGCTGCTTATATATAGGGTATCTTATTTTAGTTACTTCACTATTAATTCTATAGGCAGTAAAGCCGAAATACTGCATTTATTAATAGGCAGTATTTATCCTAAGCCTAAGAGGATAATCTAGCTACTTATATTACTACCTAAGAGTCCTTTAGTAGGTCTCTTACCTATTAAGAAGTAAAGGGTCTAGTAGAGCGTATAATAGGCGATAGGTAATAACTGTCGAATTCAGCAGGTTGTCAGGGTAAAATCGCGGTCTATTGTCTTGTGTGTTCTTGTTTTCCTTCTGCCTTATGGCCGAAATTCACCCACAAGGTTATCCCTTAAGGGGTAAATAGCGGTGAATCTGTGGCCTCTTATTAGCCTAATTCCCCTAGAAAGTAAGGTATATTACCTAAAGATTCCCTAGCACTTTACTATATACTACTATAATATTTTACTAAATTTAATAAACCCCCTTAGGGCTACCTAATTCTATAGGGTAATAACCTATAATAAGGCTAGCCTAACCTTACTTTACGTAGTGTATTTCCTTTCTATATTATTAATATCTTATATGTTATCTTTTACTATATTTACTTCTTATTTTAATTTATCTTCCTTTATCTTATACGTATAATTTACTTTAATTTATACCTATTAATTACTTATATATAATTACTATATAAATTTAGTAAAAGGTTATACTATAAGCGCCTTTATTATCCTATTTACTATTATCTTAGTAGACTACTAATACTTTATAATAATTCTCCTTTTAGTAACTTCTTAGTATAGCTAGTAGTTATAAATATCTATATAGTAAAGCTTTATCTATAGCTAGATTATCTTAGCGCTTATAAGGCGTATAGTCTATATATTATTATAGTTAATTTAAACTATAAGTTACTTTATAGCTTTTTTACTAGGTAATAGTTAGGCGCTAGCCCTACGTTTTATAAGTAGTTTTACCTCTAGCGTAGTAATTAGTTAACTAGTAAAGAGAGCTTTTTTTATAGTAGAAGAAAAAGCTAAAAGCTTTACCTTAGTAGTTAACGTTATAATAGTATTTTACTTATTAGCTTACTATATTACTATTCCTTTAAATAACTTTATTACTACTACCTATAAGCTCTTTCTATTTAGGTTATTATTAAAGCTTACGTTAGTAGATACCTTAAGGGTGTTATTATAGCTACTTTTATTTATACTATATATAAGGTAAAAGTACTATAAATAGTAGAGATAATTTAGTATATAGTCTACTACTTATTAGTAAATATCTCTAGGATTATAGTTAAATTATACTAACTAGCTTACTATGAAAGTAACGTTTAGCTAAGTTATTACTATAGTGTATAAGATTATCTCTATTTTTTACTAATAGTAGGTAACCTCTTATAAAAAGGTAACTTCTCTATAAAGTAGTAAATCTTTTTTACCTATTAGGGTTAATTTTAATATATTATTTCTATATAGTAACTTTATAGCCTTTTTATAGTATACTAACTATAATAGCTAGAAAAGTTTTATAGTTTAATTATATAGTACTTTAATACCTAAGAACTACTAAAGTAGCCTACTACCTTTAAGGTAATATTATCTTTAGAGGGCTACTATTACTTCTTAGGTAGTAGGCTTATCTTTATAGTAGAAAGTAAGTATATAGTTATCTATATAAAAGAAGAATATAAGGCTGTTTTTTATCTAGTAGTAATTCTTACCTACTATATAGTAAAACTTAAGCTTATAGAGGCTTTTCTTAAAGTGCTTTTACTATAGTAATAGTAATTAGTAGAGGCTGTATAGCGCTTTCTAAAGCTAAAGAATTTAGCTTATATAGTAATAGCTTAGTAGTATCTCTATATATATAGTTTTATTAATTTCTATATAGATAAAGGCGTTTACTACGTTATATTAAAGAAGCTTTAGATTAAATTATATAGTAATTACTATTAGTGTTTTAAATAATATACCTATAAGTATAGCTACGTAAGTATTATATAGATCTTTTACTTATTAATTACTATAAATTACTAGCTTTACCTTAATTTTAGTAAGTCTACTATACTTATTTAGCTTATAGGTATATACCTATTAGTAACTAAGTACTTAGTGCCTTATAGCTTCTTTTTATAATACTTTATACTATAATTATAATTCTTTATAGCTATATAAGTAGCTTTTTTCTACTTCCTTAAATTTACTTTTATATAGGTGGTTTTTTAACTTACTATATAATAGAAAGGCGTAAAGTGTTTACTAATAAGTACTAATTAGGTTTTTTACCTATATATAAGGGTAATTAGTCCTTATAGTAGTTAAATTACCTATTATTTACTTATAAGTTACCTTAGTAAGAAAAGCTGCTTTAAATAAGGTTTATAAGATATTTACTTTTAATTTACTAAGGCTTATAGTAAAGTCTACGCTTTTCTTATATCTAAAAGTATTTTATATATATAAGGTAGAAAAAAGCAGTATATTTACTAATATATTAAACGTAGGCTAAGTAGAAAAAGGTAGTATGTTTTTTACTAATATATATATAGTAAGTAAAATAAAAAAAGGTAGTATATTTTTTACTAATATATATATAGTAAGTAAAGTAAAAAAAGGTAGTATGTTTTTTACTAATATATATATAGGTAAGGTAGAAAAAAGTAATATATTTACTAATATTAATAGTATATTTACTTATAAGGTAGAGTTTTTTATATTATTATTATAATCTTTTATAGTATTTACTTATAAAGTAAAGTATTTTATAGTATTATTATAATCTTTTATAGTATTTACTTATAAGGTAAAGTATTTTATAGTATTATTATTACCTTTACCCTTTATATTAAGCTTTACTAAAGTACTAAAGAACGCAGCTAGTAGTAATAAAAGAGGCGTTAGCTAAAGAGTAAAGGTTACTTATAAATATCTATACTCCTTCTTAGGAGCTTTATAGTTACTTAGTATAGCCTTAGTGTACTATCCTTTAATAATATTACCTTCTTCCTTATTAATTTCCTTAGCCTATAGGGCTAGTGTACTTTATATAATAAGTTATTTAATTTATACCTAAATAGTAGTAAGATCCTAGTCTTATAGTTTATTAAGTAAGTAGTTAATTAACCTATTAAATTTCTCTTTTTTATTAAATATTACGTTACATATAGTAAATACCTTATTCTTAATAGGATACTATATATAGTATAAATTACTTAAAGTATAACTAATTAAGTAACTAATCTACGCTTATAGGGATAACTTCTTCTACTTATTATACCTAAGTTATACGTTAGCTATTAAGGCAAAAGCTTAATAGCTATACGCTTATATATAGGAAAAGTTAGGCTTTATATATAGATTTATAATATTAGTAAATAGGTTAAAGTATAAATACTATACTTAATATAAGGATTTCTACCCCCTAACTACTAACGGCGTATAGTTATATAGGTATATTACTACTACGTATATCTCTAGCTATAAGGCTTTAGGTAATTTCGTATTAGTTTTTATATATCTTACCTTAAGGTAGATAATTATAGTAATACACTTAGCTACTCTATTTTACACTTAGGTATTTAGCGCTAAGTACTCTATAGTTACTCTATAGGTAGTAATTATCTTTATTACTTACTTATAGTAAAGTATTTCCCTATTAGTCTTAATAACCTTTACCTATATACTATACTTCTTCTTAAGATATATAAGGAACTTACGTAGCGTCTAGTTAATTACATTACTTTTATAGTCTTATAGGTAGAAATTCTATAACATTCCTAACGCGTAGTTACTAATAAGTATTTATAAGGTATATCTACTATACCTCTTAGTAAATATATAGAAATTAATTACTATTTAGTTATTAGGTTTTATAATATTTACGCTCTTATAAAGCTACTACTACACTTAGCGCTTTATTTTACTAAGTCTATAGGCTATATAGTTATAAATTATTATACTATAGCTACTAGTTATTTATACTCTTTAGGTAGCGTTAGTTAATTAGTAGAAGGCTACTACGCCTAGATACCTAAGCTAGTAGTGCTATAGCTTTATATCTTTACGTATAGGTTTTCTTTATATTACTATAGTATAGTAGTACTTTTTCTATAGTAGTAAAGGCGTATTATTAGTACTTCTCTATAAGATAAATATAGCTATATTATTAAATTTTATAATAAGGTAGTATTTAAGTATATATTAATTATTCTTTTTAGTAATATACCTAATTAATAAGTAGTTAGATTAATAGAGGTAGTTATTTCTTAAGCTAGTATCTTACTAAATACTTATCTTCTTTAGTTAGTTAAATAAGATAAGGTTTATAGTAAAGTTATAGTAAAGGATTACTTTATAAAGGTATATTTTTACTAATCTATTATTACTTTTTATATATACTTTAGCTATTCTATATCCTTTAATTACTATAGGCTTTATACCTACCTAAAGGTAGTCTCCTATAGCTACGCTATATAAGTCTCTAAACTATATAAAGTTATTAAATACGTAATTAGTTACTTCTAAATTAAGTAGTACTAACTCCTTTAGTGTATATATTAGTAGTAAGAAGTAAAAAGCTATAAGCACTATTACTTAGTAGTAACTATATAGTTACTCCCCTTATTAGTAAATCTTTTACACCTTTTCTATAAGATATAGTAAATTATTAAGTTGCTTTTTAACTTACTATTTTTACTACTAAAGTTATAGCTTTTCTTTATTTTAGTAAGGAGGGTACTATTTCTTAAAGATATATTAGTATTTACTTAGGTAGTAAAATCCCTTATAGGCTTTATACTTATTACTATAGCGTAATTTATTACTATAGTTATCTTTTTAGTAATATTACTTTTTATATAGTAAATCTTTATAGTTACTATATAAACCTTTAGTTATAGTAGTTAGGCTAAAAGCTTTATAGCTAGCCTAGCTATAAAGCGTATTATTAATTATAGTTTTAAAGGTCTTATAGGCTGCTTTTAGTACTTTACTTTATATTAGCTAATTAATATTTATATTAGTAGCTTTTACTATAGTAAACACGTTTATCTATAATAATAATAGGCTTTACTAAAGGATTTACTAAAGCTTTATAAACTAAAGCTTTAGGCGTAGTAAAGTTACTATATTTATATACTTAAGAGCTTTATATACGTTATCCTACTTAGTTAACTATACTTTAGTTTCTTTCTTTATTATAAGGTGTTTTTATATAGCCTTTTGATAAACCTTCTTATATTTACTACTAGCTATTACGCCTTTCTTACGTTAGTTAATACCTATAGCGTTTATAAGGTTAGTTATCTATTATATAAGGTCTTTACTAAAGTAGTAGCACTAAGTAAAAAGGGAGTCTATAACTAATTAGTAAATTACCTCCCTTATATTAGTAAATTACTTCTTTTATTTCTTACGTTTTTTTACTTACTTAGTATACTATACCTACTTAAGTTTAAATACTTTATAGTCTTTATAGCTAAAGTCTATTAGTTATTTAGCTTTTACCCTTACTAGGATATTTATAGTCCTTAGGGTAGTTATACTAAATTATATAGCTTAGCTACTTAGCCTATTACTTATAATAGGTTAGTATTCCTTATTAAAGTTAGATATCTTAACTTTATATAGTAGCGCTAATTTAGTAGTAATTAATAGGCGTAAAGACTTCGCCTCTAGGTTAATAAACGCCTATATCTTACTATCTTTAGTATAGCTATAGATTTAGTTAATCTATAGTAGCTAATTACTCTTTAAGTATAAAATTATTACTTTCTTAGTAGTATCTATTATAATAGAGAAGTACTTTAGCTATTATAGAAGTATATATTAGATTATTAATTATTAAATTTAGTAGGTTATTAGAGTAAAATTATAGTTTATTATTTTATATATTCTTCTATATTCTTCTTCCTTATAGCTAAAATTTACCTATAAAGTTATCCCTTAAGGGGTAAATAGTAGTGAATCTATAGCCTCTTATTAGCCTAATTCCTTTATAAAGTAAGGTATATTACCTATAGATTCCCTAGTACTTTACTATATACTACTATACTATTTCGCTAAATTTAATACCTTCTAATATAGCCCTCTTAGTAGCCGTTCTAAATCTAATAGAAATAGCTAGGCTATAATAGTTATAAAGTATTACACTAGCGTTTTATAAAGTAATATAGTATAAAGGTAAAAAGTAATAGAAGTAAGTAATAATAAAGAAACTAAATAGAGGTTATATAATAAAAGGTAGGTTTTAAAACTAAAGTATCTTTATAGTTAACCTCTTAGCTAAAAGAGGTTAGTAGTATAAAGGATTATATACTTTATAGGTATTAAAATAAAGTAGGATTTTAAGGTTTCCTTTTAATTAGTTAGCCTAATTAGGTATGCTATATAAGCGTATAAAAGGCCTTTAGTTATAGGGAAGAAGAAGGATATAGATATAGATATAGATATATTAATATAGTTAAAAATAGGTAATAGATTTATTAAATTTATATAGCCTATAGACTTAGTAAAATAAAGCGCTAAGTGTAGTAGTAGCCTTATAAAAGCGTAAATATTATAAAACCTAACGACTAAATAGTAATTAATTTCTATATATTTACTAAAAGGTATAGTAAATATACCTTATAAATACTTATTAGTAACTACGTATTAGAAATATTATAGGATTTCTACCTATAAGACTATAAACGTAATATAATTAACTAGATACTACGTAAGTTCCTTATATATCTTAAGAAGAAGTATAGTACGTAGGTAAAAGTTATTAAGACTAATAGAGAAATACTTTACTATAAGTAAGTAATAAAGATAATTACTACCTATAGAGTAACTATAAAGTACTTAGCGCTAAACACCTAAGTGTAAAATAGAGTAGCTAAGCGTATTACTATAATTATCTACCTTAAGGTAAGATATATAAGAACTAATATAAAATTACCTAAAGCCTTATAGCTAGAGATATATATAGTAGTAACGTACCTATATAACTATACGCTATTAGTAGTTAGGGGGTAGAAATCCCTATATTAAGTATAGTATTTATACTTTAACCTATTTACTAATATTATAAATCTATACGTAAAGGCTAACCTTTCCTATATATAAGCGTATAGCTACTAAGCTTTTACCTTAATAGCTAATACGTAACTTAGGCGTAATAAGTAGAAGAAGTTATCCCTATAAGTGTAGATTAGTTACTTAATTAGTTACACTTTAAGTAATTTATACTACGTATAGTATCCTATTAAAAACAAGGTATTTACTATATATAACGTAATATTTAATAAACAAGAGAAATTTAATACGTTAATTAACTACTTACTTAATAAACTATAAGACTAAGATCTTACTACTATTTAGGTATAAATTAAATAACTCGTTATATAAAGTATACTAGCTCTATAGGCTAAAGAAATTAATAAAGAAGAAGGTAATATTATTAAAGGATAGTACGCTAAGGCTACACTAAGTAACTATAAAGCTCCTAAGAAGGAGTATAGATATTTATAAGTAACCTTTACTTTTTAGCTAATACCTCCTTTATTACTACTAGCTATATTCTTTAGCGCTTTAGTAAAGCTTAACGTAAGGGGTAAAAGTAATAATAATACTATAAAACACTTTACTTTATAAGTAAATACTATAAAAGATTATAATAATACTATAAAACACTCTACTTTATAAGTAAATACTATAAAAGATTATAATAATAATATAAAGAACTCTACCTTATAAGTAAATATACTATTAATATTAGTAAATATATTACCTTTCTTTACTTTACCTATATATATATTAGTAAAAAACATACTACCTTTTTCTACCTTACCTACTATATATATATTAGTAGAAAATATACTACTTTTTTTTACCTTACCTACTATATATATATTAGTAAAAAACATACTACCTTTTTCTACTTAGCTTACGTTTAATATATTAGTAAATATACTACCTTTTTCTACCTTATATATATAAAATACTTTTAGACGTAAGAAAAACGTAGACTTTATTATAAGCTTTAGTAAATTAAAAGTAAATATTTTATAAACCTTATTTAAAGCGGCTTTTCTTACTAAGGCAACCTATAAGTAAAAAATAGGTAATTTAACTACTATAGGGACTAATTACCCTTATATATAGATAAAGAACCTAATTAGCACTTATTAGTAAACACTTTACGCCCTTTTATTACATAGTAAGTTAAAAAACCACCTATATAAAAGTAAATTTAAGGAAGTAGAAAAAAGCTACTTATATAGCTATAAAAGATCATAATTATAGCGTAAAGTAGTATAAAGAGAAGCTATAAGGCACTAAGTACTTAGTTACTAATAGGTATATACCTATAAGCTAGATAAGTATAGTAGACTTACTAAATTTAAAGTAAGGCTAGTAATCTATAGTAATTAATAAGTAAAAGATCTATATAATACTTATATAGCTATACTTATAGGTACGTTTTTTAAAACACTTATAGTAATTACTATATAATTTAATCTAAAGCTTCTTTAATATAATATAGTAAACGCCTTTATCTATATAGAAATTAATAAAATTATATATATAGAGATACTACTAGGCTATTACTATATAGGCTAAATTCTCTAGCTTTAGAAAGCGCTATATAGCCTCTACTAATTACTATTACTATAGTAAAAGTACTTTAAGAAAAGCCTCTATAAGCTTAGGTTTTACTATATAGTAAGTAAAAATTACTACTAAATAAAAAACAGCCTTATATTCTTCTTTTATATAAATAATTACGTACTTACCTTCTGTTATAAAGATAAGCCTACCGCCTAAGAAGTAATAGTAGCTTTCTAAAGATAATATTACCTTAAAGGTAGTAGGCTACTTTAGTAGTTCTTAGGTATTAAAGTACTACGTAATTAAACTATAAAACGTCTTTAGCTATTATAGTTAGTATACTATAAAAAGGCTATAAAGTTACTATATAGAAATAATATATTAAAATTAACTTTAATAAGTAAAAAAGATTTACTACTTTATAAAAGAATTACCTTTTTATAAGAGGTTACCTACTATTAGTAAAAAATAGAGATAATCTTATATACTATAGTAATAACTTAGCTAAACGTTACTTTTATAGTAAGCTAGTTAGTATAATTTAACTATAATCCTAAAGATATTTACTAATAAGTAGTAGACTATATACTAAATTACCTTTATTATTTATAGTACTTTTACTTTATATATAGTATAAATAAAGGTAGCTATAATAACGCCCTTAAGGTATTAGCTAATATAAGCTTTACTAATAACCTAGATAAGAAAAGCTTATAGGTAGTAGTAATAAAGTTATTTAAAGGAATAGTAATATAGTAAGCTAATAAGTAAAATACTATTATAACGTTAACTACTAAGGTAAAGCTTTTAGCTTTTTCTTCTACTATAAAAAAAGCTCTCTTTACTAGTTAACTAATTACTACGCTAGAGGTAAAACTACTTATAAAACGTAGGGCTAGCGCCTAACTATTACCTAGTAAAAAGGCTATAAAGTAACCTATAGTTTAAATTAACTATAATAATATATAGACTATATACCTTATTAGCGCTAAGATAATCTAGCTATAGATAAAGCTTTACTATGTAGATATTTATAACTACTAGCTACGCTAAGAAGTTACTAAAGGGAGGATTATTATAAAGTATTAGTAGTCTACTAAGATAATAGTAAATAGGATAATAAAGGCGCTTATAGTATAACCTTTTACTAAATTTATATAGTAATTATATATAAGTAATTAATAAGTATAAATGAAAGTAAATTATATATATAAAATAAAGGAAGATAAATTAAAATAAAAAGTAAATATAGTAAAAGATAATATATAGAATAATAATAATATAGAAGGGAAATACGCTATATAAAGTAAGGTTAGGCTAGCCTTATTATAGGTTATTACCCTATAGAATTAGGCAGCCTTAAGGGGGTGTATTAAATTTAGTAAAATAGTATAGTAGTATATAATAAAGTGCTAGGGAATCTATAGGTAATATACCCTACTTTATAGGGGAATTAGGCTAATAAGAGGCTATAGATTTACTACTATTTACCCCTTAAGGGATAACTTTATAGGTGAATTTTAGCTATAAGGAAGAAGAATATAGAAAAACATATAAGACAATATACTATAATTTTACCCTAACAACCTACTAAATTTAATAAGATTAGTTAACTTACTAATAGTTAAGCTATAGCTAGTAGTACTAGCCCTTATAGGCTAGCGTTAGGTAGGGCTCCTATAGACTAACTATAGGCTAGCTAACTAGTAGATTATAGTATCTTTAGTAGGATCTATAGCTAGGCTAGGTAATCTATAATAGCTACTTTATCTTATAATAAGTACCCCCTCTAGAATAAAATAATTATTATATAGTAATTATATAGAAATAGAAAAAGGGAAAGAAAAAGAAACGTAATAGCGTTATAAAGTAACGTAACGTAAAGGTAAAGTAAAGTAGAAGTAAGTAGAAATAAAAAAACTAAATAATAGTTATAAATAAAGTAGATATTTATAGAATAAGATAATAGTAAAAGTAACTAATCTAACTATATATCTTAGGCTTTTATAGTGCTATTTTAGCTGCTATAGAAAGGGTATACCTAAGTAGTTAATAGTTATTATTATAGTTACTATTATTACTATATTTCTTAGAATATCTGTTATAGATACTTAGTAGCTAGGTATATATATAGGCTAGCTAGGTAGGTATATAGGCTAGCTATATAATTAAGTAGCTACATACTAGTCTACTAGTAAGCTAGCTAGCTAGGCGTATATATATTTAGCTAACTAGTTAGCTAGCTATACATATAGATATTTAGTTAGCTAGCTAGTTAGCTGTTAATACGTAGGCTAGCTAGGTAGATATATAGGCTAGCTATATAATTAAGCAGCTATATATTAGTCTACTAGTAAGCTAGCTAGCTATACGTATATATATTTAGCTAGCTAGTTAGCTAGCTATATATATAGATATTTAGTTAGCTAGCTAGTTAGCTATTAATATATAGGCTAGCTAGGTAAATATATAGGCTAGCTATATAATTAAGTAGCTATATATTAGTCTACTAATAAGCTAGCTAGAGGTTTTTATTAGCTATAATATATATCTTTATAGGCTAGCTAGGCTAGCTTAGCTAGCTAGGCTAGCTAGACTCGTAATATAAGCGCTTTAGTAAAAGTAGTCCCTAAGGTAGTAAGTGTTAGTAGTAGTAGTAATGTGTATTTTAATAGCTATTACTAGGCTTTATCCTTAGCTTTATTACTTAACTCTATTCTTATATATAAAGCCTAAATAGCTAAGTTAAACTTTATAGCTAAGAAGAAGACTAGTAATACTAGTAATATAGATTATTCTATTATAGGTAGGCTAGCTAAGGTTTCTTAGTAGCTATAATATATATCTTTATAGGCTAGCTAGGCTAGCTAGTAATTATTCTACTTAAGATAGTAGAAAAAGGCGTTTTATAATATAAAGTCTTAATAGTAGATTTAGTAGTAAAATAAAGCTCTATAGCTATTTATAAAGATATAGTAGAATAGTGCGTTTTTTAAGGGAAATTAGGTACTATACTTCTAGTAGGGCTTTAGCTAGTAACTTTATTACTATTATCTCTTAAGTGCCTTAATTAATAGTAGCTTTAGTAGTAGTAGATTTAATAGTATAATAGGTAAAAAAGAGTATAAAGAAGAGTAGTAAAAGTAAGGTTATTAAAAGTAAGGGTGTTAGCTAGAGGGATATTAGCTTTAGCTAGGTAAGTAGTTATTATAGCGTAGGCTATAGGTAAATAACTCTACTAGTAGGCGTTATTAGTAGCTAATTAGTAAAGAAATATAGGCTTTTAATTAGTTATAATTAAAAAGAAAACTAACTAAATAGCTCCTCTTAATAATAGTTAGCGTATTTACCTCTTATTATAAATTTTAATAGTAGTAAAAGGTTAATATCCTATAGTATTATAACGTAGTTATACTACTACTTAATATAGTTAAAAATAGGTAATAGATTAGTTAACTTACTAATAGTTAAGCTATAGCTAGTAGTCTTAGCCCTTATAGGCTAGCGCTAGGTAGGGCTCCTACAGACTAACTATAGGCTGGCCGACTGGTAGATTATAGCATCTCTAGTAGGATCTACAGCTAGGCTAGGTAATCTATAATAGCTACTTTATCCTATAACACATATATAAATACTATACAAACGATTTAACTATAAAATACTATAAATTAGTAAGTAACTATACTTTTAATACTAAAATAGACCTAATTAGACCTTTAAGGTCTAATTAAGGTATAATATAAGATAATATTTTAACTAAGTAATATATACTAAAAACCCCTATATATATAAACCTCCTCTTATTCCTTAGTAATAATAGTATACCTTAAACCTATATGCCTAATAATAAGATACCTAGCGTTCTGTTTATAACACCTTAGACCTAATTAGTCTAAGGTATACCTATAGGCGTAGTTATACCTTTAACAAAGTATTATTAGTTACCTTTAGTTACTTAGTTACTTTAGGTATACTTATGTAATAGTATCTAGGTAGGTTATATAGTTTAGTTATTTATATGTTAGCTTTTCAACTTCTTTTCCTCCTTACTTTCCTACGTAGTTTTAATAGTGCCTTATAGTAGAATTAAACTACTAATCTTCTTATTACTAAAGTTTTAGTAATATTTACTTACTTAGAAATAACCCTAAATATAATTATAAATAAGTATAGAAAACCTTAAGACTAATAAATTAAGCTTTCTTAAGACCTAATTAGACTATTTTTAAACGTAGGAATAAGTTAGACCCCTAGAAAGAAAGATAAAAATAAACTATAGAACTAAAAAATAAGAAAAAGACTAAAACTAAGGCACTAAAAGAAACCCTATAACTAAAAAAGAAAGCATATTAACTAATAAGATAGTAATAATATAATAATAAAAAGTCTAGTAACTATACTAACTAATAAAAATAGAAATATATATAGTTATTAAAAAATAGATAACTACTAACCTAATTATAATACTAAGCCCTTAATAGAAGCTAGGCCTAAAGCGCTTAGCTAGACTTATATTTAAATTATTAACTATTACCTCTCCTATAGAGACCCTATTATTAATATATTTTAGTAGAGCTTTAGGCCTAATTAGGATAAAGATAATCTTTCTAATTAGAAGAGAAAGTTTTATAGTTAATAGATTAATAATAATATTTACCTACTAAGCTTTTAAAATTAGGCTAGACCTTATTAAAACTTCCTTTAGGAACTAAATAATTTCTTATACTAAAAGTACCTTTATATATATACTTAAATATACCTCTATAAGCCTAATTAGACTAATACCTTAGATATATAACTAATTTACCTTATTAAAATACTTTCTAAAAATATTCTACTAAAACACTACTTTTAACCTTTAAGTTTACCCCTAATAATAAGAACCTATTAAGATACCTAATAATACTTCTTCTTTATTATCCTTTAAGCCTACTAAAGGTTTAACTAATTAGGTTACTAGCTATATTAGGGATTTCTTTAAGGTTTACTATAAGCTATTTACTATTATATCTAAGTTAGACCTTAGATAGAAGAATAATACCTCTACTAAGGATACCTCTTAATATACTAACCCTCCTTTTACTACTTTAGGCCCCTCTTCTTACCTTAATTAAGATAAAGATATCCTTAGTAAGAAGGAAAAACCTAATAAGAGAGTAACTATACTTGATATAATAAACTATTTCTATTAATTTAGCCCTTAAGACTACTACGTATAATAAGAGATAATAAAGAAGCTTATAACTCTATTTATAGCTAAATAAAAGGCTTTCCTCTTAAGCTACTAATAGCTTACTACTTAAATAGTTATATCTTACTTCTACCTTTCTATTAAAATACTTTCTCTAGATTCTATAGGTACCCTAACCTTTAATAGCTATAATATCTTTCACTTTATAAATAAGTATAAGGCCTTTTTTAGACTTATAAGGTATACTAATTATAAGAAAACTACTACCTTACTATAGTATTTACCTAATAAGTACTATATTACTATAAAAATAAAATTAGAATTATATACCTAAACTGTTACACTTTAGTGTAGGTAAAAATAGATAAATATTAAGATACTCCTATTTACAATACATTTACCTAGTAATTCTCTAAGAAATAGCTAATAAGAGTTTCCTAGGTATTATTAGGAAATTGTTAGGAAAATGTTAGAGAGTTAGCAGAACGTTCTCTAGGAATTCTCTAGTAATTCTCTATAAATCAACTAGGAATATATAAATAAATACTAGTTAATTACTAGCTAAAGCATAAAGAAACAATCCTCTATTGAATAACAGATAAATAATTATCCGTTATATAATAATTACCTACCTAAAGATCTGTTTTTATCCTAAAAGTATAAGTAAATTATAAATAAATTATAAGTAAGTAAAACGGAAATTATACGTAATAAATATATAAAAACTATCTACCTTTAGTATAATAGTTTAACGCTATGTAAACTTAATCCTTTCTAGAAATTCCTTTTTAAACTCCTCTTAATTATTAACTAATTGTCTAATTACGCTATATAATATTTAGGTAAGCGTTAGTTAAATAACAGGTGTTTCTATTAGCTTATTATTAGAGATAACGTTAGAAACTAGAAGGTTAATTACCTTCTTTTCTATAATTATAAGCTAGTAGTCTATAAAAGTAAGATCTAACTCCTTAATTTAGTTATTACTTTTATTAACTAATTCCTAGTAACTATAATTACTTATTTAGTAAGTAGTAGGGAATCTATATATATATACATAAAGTAAACTAGTTCCTAAGGTAATAATACACTTAGTAAGTAATTACTTTATAGTTATATTAGTAACTTACTACTATAGGTTATTACTAGCTTTACTAGTAAATCCTCTGTTATCTAGAGTAATAAGTCTTATTTTACTAATTAGCTAAGAACTAAGGTAGATAAGTCTAAAAAGCGCTTTAAGTAAGAGTCTTTTATAAATAGTATTAGGTATTATACACTTCTTAATCTATTTAATAACTCCCTCTATAGCTTACGTAAAAAGAATAGTAAAATATCCGTTAAAAAACATAGTAGTAAGAGTATTATCTTAGTACTTAATAATAATTAGGCTGTAAAACTTATAGTAATTAGTAAGATCTTATATAACTATTTTATAGTAAATATTTATAGAAGTAGGTAAATCAATAGTAACCTAGCGTTTAACGTCTGCCTATATATTAGTGTTTAGCTATGTCTATAATAGCGTTCTCTTAAGCTTATTATAAGAGATATAGATAGAAAAAGAAACATCCTTAGTGCTAAACATAAGCAATTTATTAGCTATTTCTTTAGTAGACTCTAGTTATTTCTCTATAGTTTACTATAGCTTTATAATATATTTACGTAGGTCTTATTTACTATTTAGAACAGACTTAACTAAGTAAAGTATAACCTAAAGTCCCTCTTCTTTAGTGCGTTTACTATTATTAATCTAGTTAATAATAGTATAAAAGCTAGTAAAAGCGTTAAGAATAGTATTAATCTCTAGTAAAACTATAGTAGTTTCCTTAATAAGCACTAGGTTATTAATAGAAGATCTAGTAAGAGGCGGCTGTATAATTAGAGATTTACTAGTATTATTTATAGTAGTCTGCTATATATATAGGACACTTATAAGTAAATTATTACTAGAGAAGCTTATAACTTACTTCTAAAGATTCTCTATCTATTATATTATTTTAGTAATAACTATAGATTAATTAGTACTCTTAGGAGTACCTATAAACTAGCTGCTTTTATTATAGTAAAGGGGAGTATTTCTAGTTATTTTATTATAAATTCCCTTAAGTTAGTCTAACTAATACTAGAGAGTATATAGCTAGGTAAGAAGCTTGTTTTTATCTTACTCCTTATTATTATTTATATTATCTATATAAATTTATAAAGTCTAGTCGTTAGAGGATCTTTACTAGTTATTATAAAATAGAAAAGTATTATTATCTTTAGTAAACTTTAGCTAAAGATTAGTTATAAAAATCTCTTATACTTCCTTAATGTTTTTAGTAAAAGAAAAGTCTAAAGTATCTATAAAAATTACGTAATTAAAGAAGTTAACCTTAGGCTTTTAGACGCCTAGCTTCTTTACTTTAGAGTAAAATCTCTTAAGCTATTCTAAGTATTTCTCTTAAAAGCTAGTAATTTTAGTTTTATATAACTTTATATAGTTAATAATTTAGGGTTTACCTCTATATATAGTAAGTATATAGAAATATCTAGGAAAAGTTAGACTAAAACTATCTTTAGTTTCTATAAATTTATTAGAGAAAAGCTTATAATACTTAGTATTAGTAAAAGGATTTTTACTAAAGAGGTTAGGTATAATATAAAATCTTATAATAAGAAGTTAGAGGAGAATAAAAGTAAGTTTACTAATAAAATACTAGTAGATTTATAAGATTTATATATAAATTTACTAGCTAATAAAGGTAAAAAAGAGAAGGTTTAGTAAAGAAAAGTAATATAAATAAGAAACTATAGGTAATTCTTTAGGAGGAAATAAAAGGTAAATTGTTTTTTTTTTTTTATAAAGTAGGTAAAAAGTCTAGTTACTTAGATAGTTTAGGTATTTTTTTATCTAAAGGTAAAGTTTACCTACACGTTAAGGTAAGTTATCTCTATATTTACTATAAGCAGCGTGTGTATTTACTTTAATAATAATTTTAGCTATCTATTATTTCCCTTAGTTTTATTAGAGAATTATTACCTAAATTAATACCTTATTTAGTATTTATCTAGCTCTTTTATCTATAAATAACCTATTATCTTCTTTCTGTTTTATAGGAAATTTCTCCTAAGGCTAGTTAATAATATTATTCTAATAATAGTTCCTTTTTCTTCTAAATTTTTTACTTTTATTTATCTAACCTTTATTACTATTCCTTAAATTCCTTAATTAACTCCTTAGCTTCTATAGCGTCTAAGTTTATTTAAATATTATAAGTACTAGAATATCCTTTCTATTTAATTAAGTATTATATATAAGGTTTACCTCTTCCTTACTAGTTAAGTCTTTTATTTAAAATTTGTTCTACCTTATAATATTAGTAGTTATCTTACTACTTTTTTACTTATAGGTTATTTATTTCTACTAGTTTTACTAATACTAGTATTTAGTAGTATAAGTCTAATTATAAGTCTTTAGCTAGGATTAAATAAGCTACTAAAACTACTAGGTAAATATTTATTATTAGTAGTAAATCTAACTTATAGGTAAGTTTTCTAACCTTTTCTAGTATTTTTATTAGCTTTATATAAGCTAGGGAGGTTTTTAATAAAAGATTACTGGGTAGTTTATATCCTTTTCTAAGTTTTAAATAGACTAAATTACCTAAAGAAAATAAAATATACTAGTATTTATAGTTAAATACTTCTTTTATATATATCTATACTACTATAATAGAAAATTCTACTTCCTCCTAAAGCATTTTATAATTAATTTCTATGTTTAAATCACTTAAAATATCTAGTAGTATATTCGTTTTCTTTCTATAGGTAATTTCGTTTAGTAAGGTCTTAATTACGCTTACGTAAGCGTTATTTAGAGTCGCTTATATACTTATAATACCGTTAGTCTATTGTTTATCTAAGAAAGCAATAGTAAATACCTATATTACTATTTCTACAGTTTAGTTTTTTTATTCTAACAAACTATTAGTTTATAGGTAGTATAACGTTAAGAATTTCAAGGTTATATTAAGTTCCTCTTATAACGTTTTCTAGAAACCTAAAAGGAATTTTAGATTATAGTCTAATATAATTACTTTAGGAATACTTTAGTTATAGAGTTATAAGAAGTAAAGTAGTATTTACACCTAGTTTTCTACTATATATCTAGTGTTTCCTAATACTAAAATAGTTAATTTTAAAAATTTATTAGACACCGTAAGTAACGTATTATATAATAGGAAACCTTTAAGTTACTATAGGGTATTCTTAGATAAGACTTCTAGAAGACTAGTAATAAAGTCTATTATTATTATATAGAATAGAATTAGTAGTAAAAGAATAGGTTATAATGCTTCTATTAGCCTTTAATAACCTTTTCCTAGTAGCCTATAAACTAAGTAATATTTATAGTAGTTTATAATTTTTCTTATAAGGTTATAAATAAGAAACCTATCTTATAGCTTATACTATATACGCTTATTACTACTATAGTGGTTTTTATTATAAGCTATAGTAATAAGCTTTAGGGTGATATCGTTAGGTATATAAAGCTTTTATTTACTATAAAATTTAACGAAATATAAGAGCTTTTAATCTATAGTAAATAGTAATTTAAATCCGTGTTACGGCTATTTTAGTTATTTCTAGATCTTACGAAACTTTAGGTCTTACTAGTATACTTTAGTAATTTATTAGTAAAAATCCTTATTAATTATAATATTAGTTATAATATAGATATAGTTATCTTCCTAAATTTTATCTAGTTCTCTAGCTCCTTTAGGTAGGTATATTCTATTTAGAAGATAAAAGAGTATATCTATAACTATATTTAATATACTAGGAATATATAGATAAAATAGTTTAAATTACAAAAGATACTTTATAGCTAAGACTAATTAGAGATTTACTTATTTCTTATTAGTAGTAAATAAAGTAGTTTATTATATTACTTTATATATAGATATATAGTCTATTAATATAATAGTAAGGTTTACCTAAGCTAAACCTATAATAATATAAGTCTTATAAATTACCTATACTAAACAGGCTACTTTAAGTTTTATAACCTAGTACTTTTACTCTATAGAGGTTAGTACTTTACTTAAATATATTATTAGTTAAATTACTATATATAGAATAGGTTTTCCTAGTAACTACTTAGTATTTTCTTTTAAATAGAAAAGTATAGCTCTATAGCTATAATTATATAATATATCTAACTATATAAACAGTATATAGTTAGGGTTATAGTAGAAAAGTGCTACTTCTAATATAAGTATGCTTTTAATATCTTTAAAACTTTATATTTCTGTTTTAGTAGGGATAATAGTTACCTTTTTATAAAAGTTTTTCCTTTTTACCTCTTTAATAATACCTTCTTTATAAGCTTTAGCTAATAATAAAGTTTTAAGATATTAAAGTAGTAGGTTACATCCTATGTAATAGGGAATAAGGTAGTGTAAATACCCTATAGATCTTATCTATTTCTCTAGACTAGCTAGAGTTTATAGGAATTATATAGCTTTAAGGGCTTTTATCCTTTCTTTAGTATTAGTAAGTCTAAATATATTAACCTTAAATCTAAGTAGTTAAACTAAAGAGAAACTAATAAATAATTTAGTAGGCGCTATAGATAAGTTGTTACTGTTAAAGACTTAGAAAATTATTTAAAAGTGGTTCTTATATTCCTTAAGGGTATCTAAAGCGATTACAATATTATTAATAAAGGCCTAAGTAAAGTCTTTATATTTTTATAGTAAATTATTTATAAATCTCTAGGCGTAGGCTAGTAAGTTTTTAAAGCCTATAAGCGCTACTATAGATTTCTTAAGTCCTTAGTAACTAATAATAGTAAAGCGTTCCTAGTATTTTTTAATTACTAGGAATTAGTAGAAGAATACTCTTATATCTACTACTATAATAAATCTTTTTTTATAAACTTTATATATAACTTTAGATTATAGTAGTAGTAGATATATATCTAGAATAGTAGCTTAGTTTAAGGCTTATAAGTTAATAACTATATAACCCTTAGGTTTTCTATTAATATTTCTCTAAACTATAAAGATAGGGGCTGTAAATAGGGTTAGTCCTATAACCTAGATAAGTTTTCCTTCGTTATATATATTATCTATTAGTTTATCTAGTATTTCCTAGTCTTTAATACTAGCTAGGTACGCCTATTATCTTAGTTTATATTTATAGTAGTTTTCTACTAAAGGAGTTATTATATATTCCTTTAGTTTTAACTTAAGACTAGGTAAAACTTTCTAAATTCATAAAAAGTTACTAATAATTTTACTTATTCTTTTAATAAATTTAGTATCTTTATTATAAATTATAACTTCTTCTAGCGTAATAATAAAATCGTTTAAAGCGTCTTACTTAATTCTAAGTTTTTAGTCTTTAGTAAGGCGGTCTTAAAAGATATTACTATCTTTTAGTAGTTTCTCTAGGTTAGTCTCTTCCTTTTTATAGAGAACACTAAGATAAAAGTTTAGCTCTATTAAATAAAACGTTATATTATATTAAAAGTAAGAAATATTACCTATCTAATAGTTTTACTATAATTTTAATAGTTAAAATAAGTAATTAGTAATTATCACTACTAGATATTAACCTATAATTAAATTTATTTCCTACCCTTATGTAAGTCTAAATAAGAGTAAATTTATTTTAAACCTTTTATATAGTTAATAGGAATAAGAGCTTTTAATAGAGGTAGAATTATAGTATTTTAAGTGTAAACTGCTTTATATTTTATTAGCGTTTATTTAGTAAAAATAGTTATAAGAACTTAGAGATTATTATAAAAACCTATTTAAACTACTCCTTTAGAGTTAAGTATATCTAACTTATTAGGAATGTTAAATTCTTATTTAAGTAGAATTCCTATAGCTAAATTTTTAACTATCTATCCTTAGATATATAGCGTTACTTTATAAGTTTTACTACTAATTTATCCTTATACTTTTACTTAAAACTTAGCCTATCCTATAGTAGGTAAGCTGCCTATTCCCTATAGGTTACGCTTAATAGAAGTATTAAGGGAATACTTAGGTATTTATTCTAAGATTTCTTAGCTTATAACGTATCTAGAGGATTCTAAATCTATATATATTTTAAGTGCTTAGTTAGTTCTAATATTAACTAGTATTCTTACGTAAGAGTACTTATAAAAGACTTAATACGTATTATTATTTACCTAGGGTTTACTATATAATAGGGCTGTTTCTAGTAGGTTATTAGATTTTGCTATATATTTTAAAGTATATTTTACCTATTACTTCTATTTCTTATCTATTATAGTACTACAATTATAATATAATAATAATAAGTAATATAAGTCTTTATATTCTAGTATAGCCTATAGGTCTGTTTTAAAGGTGCTTTCTAATATAAAATTAACAGATTTATTTAAGTTTAAGCTACTATTAGATATTTTAGTTAAACTAGATTATAGTAAATTCTCCTTAGTTTTATTAGTAAAATAGAATTTAACTACTAAGTATCTTTAGTTTTATAGTTCTTAAGTAGTAACGTTAATTATTCTATTATTATTTAAGGCTTCTACGTTAATATACTCTTCCTTATAATTAGTACTATCCTTAGGAGTATATCTATAAACTAGTTATAAAGATTTTATATCCTAGGTAGGTTTTATATTTTTATTACCTACCTTTTAGTAAGGGGTGTAAGGTAAACGCTTCTTTTAATCCTATAGCTCTTTTATTTCTAATTTTATATAGTTACCTACTAGGTTATAGGTCTTATACTTAGTAGATTTCCTATTACTAAAGCGGTATTTCCGGTTTTTCTAAGAGGGAATTTATTCTATTATTAGATTTACAGCTATTTACTTAGTCCTACTAGTCTTTTCTACTAGTAATTTTTTCTATACACTACATTTAACGTTTCTTCTTTATCCTTCTTAGTATAAAGTTAAATACTATAGCTATTTTATACGTTTTATATCTCTATTTAGGCGTAGTATCCTAGAGATAAGATTTACGTCTATTTTATTATAAATAAAAAATAAGTAGTAACTTTTTAGTTTTTTTACTACTAATACTAATCGTTTTACTTAGGTAGTAAAGTAATATATATTAACGTAGTTTTTAATATCTTTAAGCGTGTATTTTAGACGTTAAAGCTTTTACTTTACTACTTTATAGGGAATCTTAAATCGCTTAATAAGTAAATATATCTATAATTTAAGTCTTTATTTTAGATCTTAAAGATCCTTATAGTTATTTTTATCTAAATCTTTAGAATACTATTTATTAGTAATTCCTTTTAGGTATAAATAGAGGTTAAAAATAACTACTAGCTAGTAATCTTATAATATATTTATATATCTTTAGATAAAATCTAAAAAATAATATATATCTATCTATATAGTTTTTATTCTAATAAGATAGCTATTATTATTTTCTATAAATAAGCTAAGTAAATTAAACTATCTTATTTTTTCTACTTTAAATCTAAATTAACCTAATAGCTTTTTTTTATTATAGTATGCTTATATATCTTTATCTTTAGAACTAACTAGTAATTCCTTAGGGGTTTCTAAAGCGTCTCTACCTTTTTTTTTATAAGGATTAGTAGTTAGCTACTTTCCTTTACTTCCTCCTCTTTTTCTATATCTATAAAGTCTATACTTCCTTAGTTTTTCTAAAGTAAGAGACCTAGTAATTTAATTACTTTTTAGCTTCTATAGTTCTTCTTAAAAAGCGTCTACTTTTATAGCTAAAATAAATATAAAGGTTTCTCTAGAGAAAGGATTATAAGGTTTCTTCTTATATTTACCTTTTTTATATAATAGTAAGGGGTTATCTTTAACTTCTTTCTCCTTATCTTATTTATTTTATCCTACTAGAAAGTTTTAAATAATTATATTAAGAGGTAGAGAATTACTATTAGAGTTTTCTATTATTTTACTAATATTATAAGTTATATTATTTTAGGGGTTTTTAGTATCTTTATCTTTAGTTATTAAACTTTAGTCTAATATGTCTTATAAGGAGTCTAACTATAAAGATTCTTATTAATATATATCTTCTATTTTATATTAGATTTCTTTTTAAATAGTTTTAAGAAAGGCTTTCTTAGACTTTTTCTAAGATTAAATTAAATCTTTATATTAGGATAGATTTATTAGCTAGGATACTAAAAAATTCTTAAATCTATTTAAGAAATTATATCTAGTATAAAGCTTTTATTAAGTTACTATTAAAAAAGTATATAAAGCTAGTATAAGGGATTTATTAAACTTCTAGTAATTTTATAAGTAAGTAGTAGTAAGTTAAGCTACTTAGTAAGGATTTAATAGAATTTATAATAAATTTTTTAATAATAACTAGGTACTTAATAGAGAGGATTTTATTAACGTAAATAAACAGTTTCTTCTACTTTATCTACCTAAAACTAAGTTAGTAGAAGAAATAAAAAGAAACATAGGATTTCTCTTATCTTCTTCCTATTTACTAAAACTATAAAGGCTAAACCTACGTTTAATTATTTATAGTTAGTACTAAAAAGAGGCTAAACATATATTTACTTTCTTTTTCTTTTTAGTTATCTCTAGAAGTTATTAGTAATAATAGCTTCTAGTAATAGATAGAGTAGTACTACTATTTATTACACTTTAGTATAGGTAAAAATAGATAAATATTAAGATGCTCCTATTTATAATACATTTACCTAGTAATTCTCTAAGAAATAGCTAATAAGAGTTTCCTAGCTATTATTAGGAAATTGTTAGGAAAATGTTGGAGAGTTAGTAGAACGTTCTCTAGGAATTCTCTAGTAATTCTCTATAGATTAACTAGAAATATATAGGTAAATGCTAGTTAATTACTAGCTAAAGCATAAAGAAACAATCCTCTATTAAATAACAGATAAATAATTATCTATTACGTAACATAAACCTAACTTAAGAAGTATATATATAATACCTATAGTACTCTTAATAAGGAAATAATCCTCTAGCCTAACTACTATCTTTAAAACTTACTTTAAAGTAACCTAATTAAGAAAGATAATCTATAGGCTACTACTAAGCTCTTTTAGAAAGTTAAGAGTATCTAAGAGAAAGCTTAGTTAAAAAGTAAACCTATTATAGTTACTTAGAAACTTATTAAACTCTTTATAAAAAGGTATATAGAGAATACTATTTAGTTAGTTACCTTATAAATAGGCCTTTTACTAGTAGAACTATTTAAGAAAAGTAACTTTAATAATTTTAAATTAAAAATACTTAAATAGGTTACCTAAAAGTCTTAGTATAAGTACTACTATAGTAACTTTACTTTAGCTACTACTATATTTAATTAAGCTTTAAAAACTATTTTGAAGATAAAGATAAAGCCTAATTAGGTTAAAGTTATAGTCCCTTTAAAGTTAGGGTATTCTAATATTAAGGTTTCTACTAACCTAGTTATAAAGCTTACCTAAAAGCTTAAGGCTTTTACTCTTATAATATAGGCTAACTTAAATAAGTAAAACGCTATTAACTAGCTATAAGTAATTACTTAGAATTATAACGTGTTTAGTATTACTAACCTACTACGCCTTTATAATCCTTTACCTTTTAGCCTACCTTTCTTCTTCTTAAAGCTAGGGTTTATAATTAGTTACTCTAATTAGTACTAATACTATATATATAACTTTAGAAGATACTAGTAATACCTCTAGCTTAAGGAGGATAAATAAGCTAGCTTTATTATATTAGATTATAAGACTTATAAGTATAAAAGACTTTTTAGCTAAAATATAAATATAGTAGAAGTCTTTAAATCTATTATTATAGCTAAACGCCTATAATATACCTCTAATAGGATTACTATTATAATATACTTTACTAATAACACTTTATTTCTTAAAATAGTAGAGGTAGCTAAAAAGGTTATAAACTAAAGTATTAAAATACCTTACTAATAGTAGGTTTAATTAGTTAGATTATAACTCTTATAAAACGCTAGAGTTAACCTTATCTAATATATTATAGATAGCCTAAGTACCTATACTAACCTCTTTTTAACTAATAAAGCTAAAATAAACGCTATAATAAAAGTATACTTATTCTAGCTATACCTAATTCTCTAACAGCCTAATTAAAACACGTTATATACTATACGCTAGGAGTTTATCTTAAAGAATCCTTTTTAAAAAGGAAGTACTTTAAGTATTAAGTCTTAGCCTAAGTTAATAAATATTAACTTATAACCCCTACTAACTTTATAACTTATACCTTAATACCTTTTTTCTTCTTTATTATCTCCTTAGCCTAATTAAACCCTTAGGTTATAGTAAAAGGTATAGTCTTACCTATAAAGCTTAAAACCTTAATAGGTAGTATTAAGCTTTTACTAGTCCTATATTATTAAAATTAAGGATAGTCTATAGTAATATATACTTAATTAGAATAAGATTAATAAAAGAATAGTATCTATATAAACTATTACCTATAAGTTTAGTAGTAATATTTCTATCCCCTTTAATATTACTTTTAGAGTCTAGCTTTAGCTAAACTAAAACGCTATAATAACTATTAAGTAGATATTAGATAATAATAGGTTTACTAATGTTTACCTAAAGGCGCCTACTAACTTAATTAAGGAAGTTAAACCTTAGGAGTAAGAAGTAGCTTAATAAGCTTTTAAAAAGTATAATAAGAAACTCCTAAAGCTTACTAGTAGGTCTACTATAGTTAATATAACTAAAGCTATTAATCTTTAAGTAATTAAATCTATTATTTTAGCCTTTATAATACTATATCTTATCCTTAACGTCTAAGTAAGAGGATCTAAACCTAATTAGAATAAAAGTATCTATAGTATTATTAATAATAGTTCTTAGACTAACGTTATATTAAAATTATATATAAAGAAGTATAGTTTAAAGCTTATAGCTACCTAACTTAGAATAATAAGCTTTTACTTAGACTTTACTAAAACTATCTTTAAGGGAGTTACTATTATTTTAGTCTAGGTAGAGGGATATTATATCTTTACTAGTATATTTATTACTAATAATAGCTAAATAATAAACCTCTTACTCCTTAGAAGACTATTTTACCTTTACTTTAAGATTAACTTCTTATATAACGTTAACCTAATTACGCTTATCTTAATAAGTAAGATAACTTACTTCTATATCTTAGTAGCCTTTATTAACTTTAATAACCTAAAGACGCTTACTAAGTATATTCTATATTAAGATTATTACCTTAACACTATTAATAGGACTCTACCTAATTAAGGCTATAGACACGTTATTTTAGAAAACTAAAGTCTAATAAAACCCCTAAAACCTTTATTAGTAACCCTAAAATCCTTAGTTTTCTACTTAAAGAAGATAACGTAAAAGTTATCCCTTTTAGCTTAATAAAGTTAGACTATATTATTAGAATTACTCTTATAAAGTTATTAGCTTCTATAGTAAAGGATATTTATTAAACTATATAGATAGTAGAAAAATATAATTATACTACTTATTCCTACTACCTTAGTAAGAAGGGATCTCTATATCTTAACCTTAAGCGCTTTAATTAGGTATAAGCACCTTAGGTCTTCTTTTCTAAAGTTTTATAAACTATTATAACTAAAAAGAAAGCTTATATCCTTAAGAGGATTATTACTAAGTATAACACCTTTAACTAAATATAGGATTCCCTTACTACTTTATAGTCTAAGGCTACTAAAAAGAGACTAATATTACATAAGTATAGATACTATATATAGAGGTTACTAACTTAAAAAGTATTATAAAAATAACTCTAGCTTTTATAAATCTATAGACCTATTTTAGACTAAATAAACCCTTTATAATAAAGTTTACCTATTTATTCTAACCTAAGACTACTAAGATAAACTTTAGGAATTAGTCTAGCCTCCTAAGTCTAATTAAAAACCTAATATTATCCTTACCTACTTAAGACTTATATAACTAAAACTTAAGAAGAAAAATAAAACCCTTTAATATAAAGTTACTTTTTAAAAATTAAAATTATTACTTACTATTTGAATCTTAATATAAAACCTTTAGAAAGACTCTAAGTATTTTACCCTCTCTAATTAAGTCTAATTAGGCTAGTCTTATTCCTTTTTTCCTTATTTTTCTTATTTATTTACCTTAATTTCTTTTTCTAAGTTTCTTATATATCTTATAAAGTATATATCTCTCTTATTTTTAAAGTTTGTTTTATTCTTTCTTTCTACCTAGTCTATCCCTTAATAACCTTAGGGATAATATAAGTAAAAGAGATAAACCTAATTAAAGTATTATCTACTTTAAACTACTAAGTAAAATAACTAAGTATACCTAAAACTACTATCTTAAAAAACTAGAAAGTATTTATATAACCTCCTACCTCTTAAGCTATACTAAACTAACTTCTTACTAATATTTCTTATCCCTTAGACCTAATTAGATAGTACCTATTTTACTCCTTATTATTATTTTAACTTTTATTATTTTTTTTACTTTTACTATTATTATAATCCTCCTTACTTTTACACTAAGAAAGGTTATCTAACTCTTAGATAGTTTTACTAAGGGTAACACAGTTGAAAATAGGTAATAGATTAGTTAACTCGCTAATAGTTAAGCTACAGCTAGTAGTGCTAGCCTTTATAGGCTAGCGCTAGGTAGGGCTCCTATAGACTAACTATAGGCCGGCTAACCGGTAGGTTATAGTATCTCTAGTAGGATCTACCGCTAGGCTAGGTAATTTATAATAGCTACTTTATCCTATAATAAGTACCCCTTTTAGAATAAAATAATTATTATATAGTAATTATATAGAAATAGGAAAAAGGAAAAAAAAAGAAACGTAATAGTGTTATAAAGTAACGTAGCGTAAAGGTAAAGTAAAGTAAAAGTAAGTAAAAGTAAAAAAACTAAATAATAGTTATAAATAAAGTAAATATCTATAAAATAGAATAATAGTAAAAGTAACTAATCTAACTATATATCTTAGGCTTCTATAGCGCTATTTTAGCTACTATAAAAAGAGTATACCTAAGTAGTAATTAATAGTTATTATTATAATTACTATTATTACTATATTTTTTAGAATATCTATTATTAGAATATCTATTAGTATATCCTTTACTATATCTATCTCTATAGTTATTAAAGTCTCTATCTCTATTAGTATATTCTCTAACTATATTAGTATTATCCCTATCTATATTCTTATTATAATCCTCTTTACTATCTATATAGTTATATTAACTAATAGGGTATAAATAGTAGGATAGCTAATAAAATAGCTACTAATACGTTAGTTAGCTAGGTAGATAATATATAGGTTAATACGTAGGCTAGCTAGGCTAATATATAGTCTAGCTATATAGTTAAGTAGCTATGTAATAGTCTACTAGTAGGCTAGCTAGCTAGGTATATAAATATTTATATAGTTAAACTAGCTAGGCGTATAGGTATAGATATTTAACTAGCTAAGTAGGCTAATAGTATAGCTAGTAGTATAGCTAGGAGTATAATAGCTAGCTAGGTATATAGACGTATAATTCCTTTAGCTAGCTATATTATTACTTTATATAGCTAGGTAATTCCTTATAGTTATAGTAATATTCCTTAGTATAAATTAATTTATTATTATCTTTATCCTAAAGACTAATCTCTACTATATAGCTAATATTATTATATTCCTTATTATCTTTCTTATTATCTTCTTTATTATCTTCTTTATCTAGAGTATCTTAACTATAGTATTAAATAGCTTTATAATATATTAGTAGTAGTAGTAGTAAGTAGTTATAAAGCTAGCTAACTTACTACTAAAGAGATTAAATCTCTTCTTCTTACTCTTAAAGTTATTAGTATATATAAGATTTACTTTTAGGTAGGTTACTTCTTTTATATCTAGGGTGTAGTTAATATAGTTAGGCTAGTAATATAAGTACTTTAGTAAAGGTAGTTATAAGTAGTAACTAAAGCTATAGAGGTAGTTAATAAGTACACTAGGTGTATACTAGAAGTAGTATTAGTAGTAATAGCTTTATATATCTTATTAAGTACCTTAGGTAATAACCTATATATAGATTATATATACTAAAGACTTACTTATTAGTCTTTTACTAAGGCTTTTCTTTATCTTACTAAGCCTAAGTTATAGCTATTCTTATATAGAGGGCTTTAATAGCCTTATTAGATTTTACTACTAAGAAGAAGACTAGTACTACTAGTAATATAAATTACTTACTTATTAATAGGCTAAAAGGTAGTAAAAAGACTATAGAAAGTAATAGTAGTAATAGTAAAGTTAATAAAGGTAGTAAATATATAGGTAATAGTAAAGGTAGATTATAGTTTAGTAGATAGTAGAATAAGGTATTTTAAGATATAAAGTCTTAATAGTAAAGTTAGTAGTAATAGGTATAATTATTTATATATACGTAGTAGAATAATATAGATTTTAAGGGAAATTAAGTACTATACTTCTAGTAAGGCTTTAGCTAGTAACTTTATTACTATTATCTTTTAAGTACCTTAATTAATAGTAGCTTTAGTAGTAGTAGATTTAATAGTATAATAGGTAAAAAAGAGTATAAAGAAGAGTAGTAAAAGTAAGGTTA
>JASUDE010000128.1:0-18220 GCA_034509685.1 Colletotrichum cereale
TCCAAAATTCCCGTGTTGCAATCGCCTGTTTATTCCCAGAGTCCCAAGACCTCTTAATTTCCACCTCCGATTCCCCCGTCCCGTTGGCGTCCGTTCACCCCCCCCCTTTGCCGGCGACACGACTCGGCGCCGCCGTTCCTTGAACCTTTGCTTTTATTCCCGGGACTCGGTTCGCTCCCAAGCCCTGCGTCCCGAATCTCTAGAACCGTGTAACCCCGTAGGCAACTCCTGCCGGTTCCCGGGGCCCGGAGGTCGGCCTGGGCAACCAGACCTAAAAGAAAAAGAAAAAGAAAAAAAGGGTACGGAGGACGATTCCTGCTCCGGGAGGGAAGACCAGGGAAGTAGAAGAAGAAAAAAACGAAAAAAAGAAGAAAACCCTCCCATCGTTTCAAGCATATTCACAAAGACTGGGACAAAGACAAGGGAAGGGGGGAAAAGAAAGAGACGACAGAGCCGGTTGCCACTCATTGCCAATCGGCGCCGGCATTGGCATCAGCTTCGACTCGTTGGATCGGCGCCCGGCACTTCTCAGTCGATGCCCGGGGCCTCCAGGCAGTCCGTCCTTTGAAGCAAGTCAGCTTGAGCTGCCGTCCGCCGTCATGGCCTCTCGAGATCATCCCCGCCAGCAGCAGCAGCAGCAGCAGCAATTACATCGGAACTTGACGCCGACCTCGGCCTCGGCCCTCTACGCATCGCCAGCCTCGGAGAACGGGCGCCTGCCGCCCCTCTCCCACCCGCACAACGGACCCTCGTCGCATCTGTCCATGACCGCGACGCCGGGCCCAGCAGTCATGCTCAAGGACGATCCCGAGCCTTCGCCCTCGTTGTCGGCGACGCCAGGCCGCCCGTCCGACCGAGGCGCCTCCAAGAGGGCCGACAGCCTCGACGGCAACTCGGCCAGCCCCGACCCCGCGAACCCCGACGAGCCCTCCAGGAAGAAGCAGAGGCGCAACAAGCCCACCCTGTCCTGTGCCGAGTGTGTCGAGCGCAAGACAAAAGTAGGGGTTTTCCTTTCTTTTTGTTTTTTACTTTTCATTTTTCGTATTCGTCCGCATCCCCTGCCGTCTTTTGCCTTGTTGGGCACCTTCTTGCTTTATACGACTGTTGCGTGCTTCTCCCCCACCTCCCCAGCCCGCCATTTGCAAGGTCCACCGTTGGTCACCCAGACGGCGGCAATGCCGCTTCAAAGTGCCGGCGTCGGGTCCGCAATGCTAAGGTTTATTGCCAGCCTGCCGCCGACTGCTGAACACGCGGTGGTACTGTACTGTACGGTGTAGTACCTGTACTCACTGCTAGTTAGTATGTAGCACTTACTGCTAGATCACTTTTTGCGCTGGGCACCTGGCACGCATGTGGCATGAACCTTGCATTCTCCAGTTCCTCGAATCGTTGCTTTGTTTGCGCTGGCGCCCATCGTCTTCTATCCGGTTGTCTTCCGGAGCTCTCTATCAATGTCAAAGACGGGGTCGTACTGGTCCTGCCGAGTCTTTGCTGAGCCATTGGCTAACATGCATGGCAGTGTGACCGAGGCAGACCTCATTGCCTGGCATGCATCAAGCGCCAGACAGAATGCAAATATGCAATTGTCGCCAATATCCTCGAGTTGGTCTACCGTCCCGTCCCCCCCCCCCCCCCCCCCCTGGAAAGGCTGCTACTACTATTACCGGGTACTCAAAGACGACTAACACACACTCCCCCCAGCGAAACATCACGGTCCATCACCAATGGCCGTCGTATGACCAAACCCCCAAAGAAGAAGCCCTCGGACCTCTCCAGCATCCCCAACATCGCCGACAGGGGCCTCATCGAGGGCCGCGGCTTCACCTCCCGCGGCTCCGTCGGCTCCATTGCCTTCTCCTCCGCCTCCGGCCTGCTCTCCAACGTGCCCTACTCGCTGCCGACCGCCAGCAACGTCTTCGGCATCGGCTCCGAGCACCCCTTCGCCAACTACTGGACCTGCGAGGGCGGCCTGCCCGAGGTCATCTCCGTCCTGCCCGACAAGATCCAGGCCGACATCCTGCTGGCCCAGTACTTTGAGTGCGTCGACCCCGTCTACCCCATGATCCACCGCCAGACCTTTTACGCCGACTACGAGCACTTTTGGAGCCTGGGCCCCGACGAGAAGAACCGCGTCGACGCCGCCTTTGTCGGCCTCATCTTTGTCATGCTGGCCCTCGGCACCCAGTTCGTCACCTCCACCTCCCCCAAGGACGGCAAGCAGACGGCCGAGTTCTACGCCTCGGCGAGCAACCAGGCCCTGCGCATGTTTTCCTACCTGAGCGCCGCCTCCCTCCGGTCCATCCAGGCCATGGTCTTGTGAGCGATTCCTTTTGTGCAGTTTCCAAAGACGAGAATAGTTCCATGTAAAAAGAAAATTGTTAAAAAGAAGAAGAAGAAGAAGAAGAAGAAGAAGAAGAAATAGATAAACAGGGGGGAAGACTAACGAGACACCAGGTTGACCTACTTCCTGATCAACGACAACCACGCCTCGGACGGTTGGGCGTTTGCGGGCGTACTGATACGCCAGGCATACGCCATGGGCTTGCATCGTGACCCCAACATTGGTAAGACAATTCCTCCGGTCGTTGTTGTCGGGCTGGACGGGCTGCTGACCAGGACCCCCTCCTCCCCGCGTCAAAAGTCACCCCCGAGGCCAGCATATTCGAGAAGCAACAGCGGCGCAAGCTGTGGCAGGCGGTGCTCCTCCAGGACACGTTCCTCACGGTGCTCCTCTCGCTGCCGCCGTCGGCGACGCACACGGACGTGTCGGTCGAGGACCTGCTGGACGACGGGTCGGCCATCGCGTCGAGCGACCCGACCGACATCGCCTACATCCGCGGGTCGTGGACGCTGGCGAACCTCGTGCAGGAGACCATCTGCTCGGCCCGGTCGCTGGACCTGCCCATCTGCTCGACGCCGCGGCACAAGTCCAAGCTGCTGTCCGACTTCCGCGCCGTGTACCGGTCCTTCCCCGACATCTTCCGGTCGTGGGACCCCGAGAGCCTGACGACGCTGGCGCGCTCCAACAAGCGCGTCGTGCGGCAGACGCTGTTCCTCACGAGCAACTACCACCACAACATCATGCTCGTGCACGCCTCCGAGAGCCCCGACACCCCCGTCAACCTGCGCGGCACGCTCGAGGCCGCCCACGAGGCCATCAAGTCCTTCTTCCTGCTCTTCAGCATATTCGAGCTCGAGGCGCGCGTGTGGTGGGTCTTTAACCACCGCGCCTTCCTCGAGGCCCTGTGCATCGGCAGCGTGCTCCGCGAGGCGGCCCGGGAGCAGTCGACGGCCGAGATGGCGGAGAGGGATCCGTTGTTTGTGCGGGGCAGGGAGGATATTGGTGAGTTCTTTTTATTCTTGTTGTTATTGTTCCTTTTCCCACTTGCTCTTGTGTCTTTTTCTTTCTCGTCCAGTCCCTGTTTTTCCCCGTCCCTACGCTACGCTCGTATCACTCGTGCTCGAGCGTAGGAGACGATGTGGCAAAGGGGAGTTTTTTTCTTGCTAACGGTTGGCACAGCGCGTATGGTCCATATCATGGAGTTGATGGGCGAGGGCGAGCAGGGGTCCGACGTGGCGCGGGCGAGGGTGCAGGTGTTGAAGGACCTGCTCTGATCCCTCGGCCGTTCCTGGGCCCGTTACGACCTCTTGATGTCAAGTGGTTTCGGGTATTTCCATCATTTAGGGGCTGCGATGTTTCTTTTGCAGATGTTGCGTTTTGTGGGATGGGGGTCTAGGCCGAGGTGATTGCGCAATGCTGCACGGTCTACATGTCGAACGGCGGACGGCACAGTGTCTATTGTCTTTTGTCTCTGGATCGGACGAGCTAGAGCCTGGCGGTACTGGAGTTGCGTGGGCTCGCGGGGCATCCTCTCCAGGTTTGATGGGAGAGTAATGTTCTCCAACATGATCCAGACAAGGGGGCATATGCGGACCTTCAGTAGGTTGTCGTGAACATAGCCTGGGTACTCCTTCCGGGGGAGGCGCGAAAACTAGTATATTGCTTAATGACAAGGGCCCAGCGCAACCTTTCTACCTCTCGACGGAGCCCATCTCCCCCATACCCGGGGCCGGTGGACCCTCCATTCTTCACTATCGGTGACAGCCTTTGAAGGGTACGGATCGTGGCCTCGGCCTAGTCGGTATTCCGCGGCCGCGGCGGCAACCGACACGCGTGGCCGGTCGATTACCCGACGAGGTTCCCCCCCGGGAGACCTCTCGGAGGGGTGGAGCGGGATGGACAATGGGTTGGCTAGTTTGGCCAAAAGCGAAGCCCTCGAAACGCAAAGGGTCGGGGAAAGGGCGTCGCCCCCATCCCCCCTCCTAATTCAATCATACCATGTACATGGTTCGAGGAGCGTCCGTCTCTGCACAACCTCGCGGCAGTCCATCGTCCGTCCCTCCATGCCACGTCATGGCCCCCCTCTTTCCTGGGCCCTCTTCTTTTGTTTCCTTCGCTCTCTCGCTCCCCATCAAAACAAGCCTTCTTGACGCGGATATCCCGCCTGTTCGGAAGGACTAGCGCGAACCCTCCCCCACGTTCCGATGCTTAGCCCGTTGATCCGGGGGACATCCGGCGAACGAACCGCTGTGCTTATCATTTAGGTACTATGTAGGTAGGTAGGTACCTTACGCGGCATTGGCACTAGTGGTAGTGACAGCAGTAGAGATGTACGGCACACAGGATGCACCTGGGGGAGAAGGGGAGAAGACGGATCCTTTGGCATCACATGAGTGCATCATCATTGGCTGTATTGGAGATGATACACCCACCAACACCAAGTCAGTCCCGGGACGACCTAGGGGGGGGGGGGGGAGAGGGCACGGGACAACCGGCACCAGCGAAAAGTGGACCCGCCGTACACAAGGTAGTGAGGGAAGGGGGGCGGCGCCCTGATAGGGAAAGAGGGACTCGTAAGCTCGTCGGGCGTGATTGGCCAGGAACCGGTCCAGCCGGCTACATGGCACGTATTGTACTGTGCGTAGTCGGCCCCGAGGATTGCGCAGCCCCGATCTGGGGAGTCGGCGGTCGTGGTCGTACCTGCCACTGGACGTCGCTCGATGCTGCCCACGCGTCCCCCTCTGGCGGGCACTGCCTCACTCTGTTGTCTCTCACTCTGTCTCTCTCTCTCTCGACGGGGGAATTAATCTACCGCTCATGTTTATTCATCCTCCCCCCCTTTTTTGTTCTTTAATTTTAATCTGTCGAACGTTTCTCTCGACTTCTCATCCGAAGGTGTGAAAAGAAAAACAAACGAAAAACCGTCTCATTCATTTGATCTTTTGATGTCGTCTCGTTCCGTCTCATACATTTTCTGTGACAGACGGGCCTGATAGCAGAGCGGGCGCGAGTCAATAAGATCGACGGTGTAAGACGATTCGACTAAACAAAAGCGGTACGAGTACGCGCAACCACGCCCAAACAAGTCCAACACCAACTCACACACATACACACACCACACACCACACACCACCACCTCCGCCTGGACGACGACTTACATATCTACTACGTACACGCACCAGATTCCCAGGCAGCCACTTCGTCGCGCCCTTTGTACTCGTCTCACCAACCCTTCGCCCCCCATCGTCCATAACAGAGGGCGTATTGAAAGCAAACCCGGTTCTCCAGGCTAGAGAATCTTCCAACACGCGGGCTCATCAGCCCGAGGTCGTCACGCCTCTTGTTTGCCAAAGAGCAGGAGAGTTTCTGAATACTCCAGCGAGAGGAAACCTCGCCCTCTCCCTATCCTCCTCCTCCTCCTCCTCCTCCTCTTCTTCTTCTTCTTCTTCATCTCTCGTCGTAGAGTGTGGAAAGCAAAAAACACCGGACCGTCTGCCCATCATGCGCGGCCTGGCGCAGGCTCTGCTCCTCGCCCCGGCCCTGGTGGGAGCCGCTCCCTCCCGGATCGCTGTGGAAAAGGCCCAGAGTACGTTTCTCTCTCTTTCTTTCTTGTTGCCCTCCCACCACCTCTCCTTCATACCCAACGTTCGCGATATCTGACACAGACCTCAGCCGTCTCGCCCTCGACCGTCGTCACCTTCGACATCGCCCCGGCCGCCATCCTCGAGGTCGCCGGCGATGTCCGCCTTTCGGACCACCGCCCCCCCGCCATGGCCCCCAAGCCCTTGCCCGAGTTCGAACGCCACGACCCCCGACCCGGCGACGACGAGGACCGCCTGCTCGAGGACCCGCCGTTCCCCCCGCCCCCTCACCACCGCGTCGGCGACCACCCGGACAACCGCCCGGGCGAGCACCACGGCGAGAAGCCTCCCCCCCCTCACCACCACCGCCCCCCCCCGCCGCCGCCGCCCGGTCGCCACATGTCCCCCGAGGAGGAAGAGCACGTCCGCCTCAAGCTGCACGAGCTGGACTGCCTCCGCCACCAACTTCACGCCCTCCAGCACGCCATCCACGCCAAGGAGTCACACCTCGCCCAGGAGCACGGCATCCTCCCGCCGCCCCACCACCGCGCTCTCGGGGACTGCGACTCGCTGAGGTGTATCTTCGAGACCCTTGCTCGCCGCGTCCGCGGCGAGGGTAGGGGCAGGAGCCGCCACCACCATCGCCCCCACCACGATGGCCCCCCGGCCTCGTGCCCCGGCTTCCCGTTCCCCGGGCATGGAAACCACGGAAAGGGGAACCACACTCTCCCGCCTCCGCCTCCGGGGTCCTGCCACTGTCAGCCATCTCCTCCCGAGGGACCCCCCGAGGAACATCCTCCTCCTCCATTCCATGAACCTCACCATGGGCCTCCTGGACACCATGAGGGTCCTCCTCCTCCTCCTCCAGACCACGAGCCTCACCGTGGGCCTCCCGGACACCACCGTCCGCCTCCTCCGCCTCCTCCGCCTCCTCCACGTCATCCCTTTGACTGGCTGTTCCACGGCCCTCCTCCTCCTCCTCCTCCTCCTCCCGGCTTCCATCCCCATGGGCCCCCTCTGGACCTTGAACACCCCCACGGCGTAAGTCCCCCACTTAACCTCTCTCCTCTCCCTCCTATTCATAACCCCCAACTAACAACCCCCCAGCCCCACGGTCTTCACCACCCTCTTCCTCCTCCTCCTCCGGGCTTCCACAGCCACGGTCACGGCCTGCCCCTCCCCGTAAATGTTGCGGCAGCGACCCTCCTCCTCATCGGCGTCCTCGCCCTCGCGCGCGCCGTCATCTACCGCCTCTCCTCGCGCCTCGCGTCCCGCCGCGCCCGCCGCGCCCGCCACCGCCGGAACAAGGAGGCCTTCAAGGCGTCCCTGGCGGACTTCTGGTCCCGCATGTCCGCCCACTACCACCGCCGCGGCGGCCCCTCCAACACCGACGACGAGGAGAAGCGCGCCTTCCTTCCCGGCGGCGTCGACGCCGGCCGTCCCCGCCCCTCGACTTCGTCGGACGAGGGCGGCGACTTCGAAAGCGTCGAGAGCATGACGTCCGAGATCACTCAGTTCCGCAACGCCGCGACGCTCGTCACGGAGATGGTCGCCGCCGAGGAGCGGAGGCAAAGGATGCGAGAGCAGCAGCAGCAGCAGCAGCAGCAGGTGCCCACCTGCTGCTCTCCTCGCCACGCGGGCCCCGGCATCGTCGCGGCCCCTCCCGGCCCGACGGCCGCCTTCGCCGATTACATGGGCGACGACGTGCTCCCCGCGTATGACGAGCATGCCCCCTCGCTGGTCGTCTCGGACGGGTTTAGCAGTTACTCGCCCGGCTCGTCCGACTACGAACCCGGCGCGTCGTCAGACACGGCGTCCAACATCGACAGCGTCCTGGGAGACCCCAAGAACTGAGCATGCATGGGGTAGTGACGCGGTACCGAACGCAAGAAGGCTTGTTTGTAGATTTATTCATTTCTTTCATATTCTAGCAGAGATATCCACCGCGTATCGGCAACCGTTTCTCCTTGATCACTGTTCACGTGAGACTGTCTGGTTATGAGGCACCCCCCCCCCCGTTCTGGAGATGGGAAGGACTGTGCTTGTAGATGGCACAATCTCAGTCAGGATATATGTTGGTGGGTTAAACGAAGGAAACGTCAGACCGAGGTTCCTTGGACACCAGGTCCTAGTCGGGAGAATAAGTAGGAGCACTTGGTACTCTGGGCCCACATGATTCAACCACACTTGAGCGTTCACCAGACATGAGTGATGGGCAAAACCGAGTCAGTGAAACAGTCGCTGGTGTCACGGTACTGTGAGTAAAGGAAAAGCTTACACCATTTCCCGCTACTCTTGACCGAGTCGTGTCAAAGCTGTACATCTTCGAGTCATTTACTTTTCTGTCTTTCTTTTTGCCACTAGCTTGAGATTGGCCCGTCGTTTTCTTCGAGTGGAAAGCGGCCTCGGCGGTAGAGTTAAACCGGATGGCTGTGCGGAGGAACGTACACGGTTGGCTATGGTTAGCGTCCGCTATAGCAGTTGGGAATTCGCAGCCGGCCATATCGTAGTCCTGTAGGGCCGGTCTCGTCGTCTTCAACCGAAGATGAACTCCCGGTAGTTCTTTCCTATACGCTCGACGCCCTCTTGAAGCTTCCACCCCTTGATCTCGCAGACCTTCCGGTACATGTCCTCCAGCCTCGCGTCCATTTCGTCGCCAGCAATGTGCAGGTCGCTCTCCACCAGTATGCTGTCATCGGGACACGCCTGGAGCACCTCGACAATCTTGTCAGCCCCGGCCTTGGTCCCCAGATTGATAGCCGAGGAGAAGGAGAAGAAGATGCGTGCCGGAACGGCCGGGTTGGTGTACTGTTTCAACATCTCAGCAGGTCCAGAGTACGAGTGAAGGCAGATCCGAGGGGGATACGGCCTTGGTGGCACGTTTCTCCGGCCAAAATCATCTTCCTCGAGCTCATCCTCCGAGTCAAAGTCCTCGGCCCCCTCGGCAACAAGGCGCTTCTTCTTCCTGCTGACAACCTCCTTCTCGTGACCCTTCCACAGAGAAGAGAGGGTATCGTGGAGGACGCCATGGGCCTGGACGCCGTGAACGCTCACAGGGCGGCCTAGCTCGCCGGCGAGCGCCAGCTGAGCTTTCAACACGGCGACCTGGTGGGACATCTTGACATGTTGAGGCGCCAGACGACGCCCCTCGCGTCCACCTGGGGTCAGGGTCCGGTCACGAGAAGACTCGTCGGCGTTGGTCCTTCCTTCGGGCAGGCGAAAGGCCTTGTCGAGACCAACCTCACCGACTAGGGCAAGGGGATGTTCGTGGAGGCGGCGGCGCGTGTCGACCAAAAAGGCGGACAAAGAACGCGGGGCGGGCAGCGCGTCGAGAAAGTCGGGGTCCTCGGGGGCGGGGGCTAGGACGGCCTGGTAATGGCGCTCCTTGGCGTCGGGCTGGCCCTGGGGGTAGGTCCTCTCAGCCTTGGGCACGGTGTCGTCGAATAACTGGTAGGAGAACCACGGATGCCAGCCAAAGGATGGGATCAGATGCCCGTGAGACATTGTGTACTTTGAACGCACACTGTGGGACGCAGCAATCTCAGCGACGAGAGCCTGGTCCTGGCTCCGGGTGGCCATGACAGTGAGAACAGAGGCGCGCATGGCGGGGATGCTCTCGACGGTGGACATGGTATCGGTGGGGTGGCAGTGGGCATCGTAGATGCCAGACTCCCAGGGGAAGGGCTCTGACGAGGACGAGACCGAAGTGACAACGGCGGAGGACCTGTGCTCTCCATGTTCATGCTGGCCACACATGGCAGGCTGGAAACGACGGAGGGTCGGTGCTCGGTTTGGAGCCGGAAAGTGCCGGGCTGGGCTTGACGGGGGAAACAGTAAAGACGAGGATCGTCGAGGTTCGAAAGGCCCAGAGAGCAAGATGAGGCTTAAAGCGGCTTGGTTGTCGCTATCGCTGACCTTTTGTCTGCCTCTCTCTCGTCTTCCAAGTGCCAGGAGCTGATGCCCGGTGCTATGACACGAAAGGCTACAATACGGTTGTCTGGTCTCTTCCGACTCCTCCAAAGCACTCGGCACGCTTCCGACTCCTAAGCGGTCGGCACGCTTCCGACTCCTAAGCGGTCGGCACGAAGGGAAGGGCTGAATCTGAGGATCTGAGGCACGGGTGACGATGGTAAGCAGGGACTGCAGCGCGCTGGGACGGTCTAAGTCAACGGTTGGAGGGTTGCGAATACGGCGGAATACGGCAGCAGGTCCGAGCGTGCGTTGGGCGTGGTGTTGCTGGCGACATCAATGTGGTGGTTCGAGACTGGTCGAGGGTATCAGTAAACTTGCCGATGAAGAGGGGGGGTAGTGGGAATAGCAGCGGGAAAAAAGACCACGGGTACCCACAAAAGCAAGGAGCGACGACGAGACGACTATCTACTCTGAGCTGGGTGAAGCATTTCGATTCCTAGGTATCCGTAAAACGCAAAAGGACGCAATGATGGTGTGGTGTGGTAGTGGCCGAAGCCGTACGTACTAGAGGGCAGGAGCGTCTGGGTCAGGGAATTAGTGGGACCACTGCGGAATGATGTCAAGGGGACGTGGTCTGGAATGTGGGCTGTCGGACGGGCAAGGAAGGAAGGGAAGGGAAGGGAAGGGGAGCAGCCGCTTCTCTACGAGTATCCGTACCTTGTGCATCTTATCTAAAGGTACCTGCCTTATCTAAGGTGGTACGTACCTCGGTAGATTTGGTGGTATCTACATGCCTTACGGATATCCGTACTCTGGAGGTACATTCGACGATCACACTGCCATGTTGAATCCAGCGTCCACTCTACACAGTATCACTTCTCCTCGAGACAGCGAGCGAGAGCAGAAAAAAGGAGGAGGGGGGTTGTCGAACTGGAGAAAAATGAAGAATGAAAGTACAAACAAAAAAGAGAGACACCCGAGACCCTTGCTGCGTCGACGAGCTTGTGGCTTGCTCCTAACCCGTCCGGACTTTTGCTGGAAAGAGCACAAGTGTGTGTTGTGTTGCCAGTGCCATGCGGTCGTTGCTGCATGTCTCGTCTCTCACTCTCTCATTTTCACCACCTAAGCCCTGCCGTGTCGCGTACCGGTAATGGTGCCTCTTTTCCTCCTCCTCCTCCTCCGTATCGCAGCCAGAATCCAGAGCCCATGCCGACTCCGTAGCCCGTTCACCGGCGAAACGCAGACTCGCGAATCAGGGACGCTCCAAGAAGGACGTGACCCAGCCACACGCGAGGGCCCCAATCATCGGTCAAGCCCAAGTCCCATCTCTTGCCAGTCTATCGACCCTAGAGTGGCCTCTAGGAAGGCTAAGCTGGCGACCCGGACGCACCACCGTGCCTCGACCCCGTCGCGGCCTGCGCACCTTGAGCTATCGACGAACCCCGTCGAGCCACGGGAGCTTTGGCTTTCGGTTCTGACGATGGACCTGCCTGGTTCCGGTGTAGCGCCTGCCTTTGCGGGTGGCGCTGCCCGCGATGCCTACGAAATCATAGATGACGGGAAATCTCGCAAACCATGTTACCATGGCACACACTGATATCCCACCCCACCACCATCCCCCCAGACAACAACAGCCCAATGGGCGTGCTGGTCTGGGGAAGCGGACGCGACACAAATGACGACCAAGACATCCCACATGCACCCCGGCATCTTGTTAATCTGCCCACATATCTGGGTTCGGTCTGTCTACCTACAGGTACCTCCCTGCCCGCATTGCGGTCGAAACCTCAATATCTCTACCACAGTGCTGTGCTGTGCTATGCTGTGCTGTTGGTCAAGGGCCAACCCGGGACGGCAGATGGCAAATGCGGCGATGCTTCGCCTCCTCAAATGTCATCCTACCTAGGCCTATACTGTGCTGAGTGTTTCGTCGTTGCAAAGGATCTTCGCTGTCTTATCCGCCATTGGCAACATCGGATCAACCTTCACGTCTCCTTTACGGATACCACCACTGGCTGCCATGTACGCACGCAAACACATGCCGCTACCCCGGCACGTCTGCAAAAGGGCCTAGCCAACAGGGGAGGACCAGGCTAACGTATCACGCACATAACGTTGCTTCCAGTGCGAAGAAGGCAGCACCCCTCGCGCAGTGATGGTGATGTGCTGTTGGACCATCCGTGGTCGTTCGTTGTCGTCCTCGCAAGGCCCTGACTGGCGGCTTCGCTTCTGCTTCTGTCATCTGGGTTTGCGGGGTGCTCGGGGGGGCTGCCTCCCTTGCACCTTGTCCCCAGACCTTTCCGCACACTACGACGCTGACCCCGGGTCCTGTCCTGGCAAGGAAGATGCGGGGATGAAGCGAACGGTTTCGGAGCGAGCGTTGTCGACTTGACTTCACCGAGAGCATCTCTACCTTCTGTCTCTCGGCCCATGTAACTACGCGCAGATGTTGTGGTACTTGCATTCATCATTGCCATCATCAGAGCCCGCAGCGGCATAGGCGAAACTGATGGCAGGTCCAAATCGGCTGTCCTGTCACCCACAGCAAACGTTTCCATCCCCAAGTTCGGAGCCCCCACCCCCTCCCTGTCTTTGGTCACTCTCGTCCCAGCGGGGGCGCATTGTTGGGCATTGGGCTGGCGATGAGAGAGGGCATCTCTGCTTGGGGGCGCATAAGTCACGACGCTGATTCACCCGGCAAAACTCTGTTTCCTACCTACTTGCCTTGCCCCCCTTCCACAGCCGTTTCTGTCAGTCGGAAACACGTTGCTCTTCACATGGAAAGACACTCCGTCCAGGAACTACAAACTCTGTTTCCCCCGCCGCCCGCTGTCTCAGCGGGATTATGATTTGGACTGCAGATATTGGATGGCCTGAAGTTTGCTTGAAATAACGACCCTTTTTGAGTACAAAAAGAGAATGTCGTACACACAAGCCTCAACTATCCCAAAACCTCGCAAAGGTCGAGCGCAGCAGCATCGGCAGAGCAGAGACGATGGCGCACTGGGCGATACGCATTTGCAGCACAAAGCACATGGTCGGCGGCGACGGTCAAGCCAATCGCAACTCCATTATCGGCGGGCAACGGGTGTACATGGTGCTCTGCCTCAAGACCATGTACAGATAGCTTGTGAAGGTGCAGCCAGCCAGCCAGCCAGCCAGCCAGCCAGTTAGCCAGCCAACTCGGCTTCTCCAGTTTTTTTTCTTCTGCTAAATGTAGGTAGTGTCACACTGCATCGAACCCCTCCGACGTGACGGACAGGACAAGGGCCATGGACGACAAGGGCGGCGGCGCTAGTGCTTTGCCGCTAGCCTCGGGCATGTGAAAGAGATGAACAAAGTCTCGACAGCACGCCAGTCTGCACCCTAGGTACTCTCTCCGTCCGGTGGTGCGGTTCAGACTCAGACCTCCCCCCTCCTCCTCCACCACCACTACCTACTCCTCCCACTCCCGCTTCAGCGCTGCCACCCGTGGTACACAGTACTGCCTACACCTGGGAGCCACCAGCCTCAAAGTTTGAAGGTTCGCTCCCGGCTCCCCTCCGTCTCATCCAATCCTCCTCAGCATGCCTCTCCCGTTCTACCATGCCTTCGGACTTTTGACTTCGGGGTGCCCCCATCCCTTCTAGTTGTCCGCCATTCCATCGTACAAAGTCGTCGCCAGCTGTCCGTCCACACCTCCACACACTTTTCCCTTTCCTGCTTCTTTCTCCCTTTTTTCCCTTCTTTTTCTTTCCGTGTTGGAAGATATTGGGAAACGTCGACAGTGGGTTGGGTATTACAACGATATCGAACGATCGGACCACCGACCGAACGATTGTGAGCGCATCCTACGACTCAGGCCACCGGGAACTACTGGTCACATCCGGAACCACGCCTGCTTCACCTCACCTCACCTCACCTCAACTAACCTCGAGATAAACCGCAAACACTCACCTCTTGACTCTCGAGCACGTCGAGGAGATGGTGTGAATTGACATCTTGCCTCAGCAACCACCCAACGCAAACCTCCCCCCGAGCGACGACTGTGCCGTACTGCGACCGCAACCATGGCTCTCATCAATCCGGTCTATGCCATTATCGTGCCCTTCCTCTTCCTCTTTACCGTCCCGCTTGCCATATTCGCCGGCATCACAACAACGCTCGCATTTACAGTCCTCATCTTCCGCGTGATCCTCGTTTACTTCGATCTCGCCCTGTCTCTCCTACCTTCGTATATTACCGGCCGTCCTCAGTACCTGTCGTATACGTCCAAGGCCCCAAAGTCCGGCAGCCCCTCGCCGTCCTTGACACCCACCCGTCGTTCGGGCTCGCGCCGCACGAGAAGGCTGTCTTCGGCATCTGCCGTCTCCGTCGGTACGATCACGCCCATTTCAGAGAGCGGTGGGCTCGGGCTTTTCCCTTCCGTCGGAATCGACCGCGACTATGAGGGCGTCGGCGGCTGGCGGCTAGGAAACGGCAACGACGACGAGCTGTGGATGACCATCAACTCGCGGCTCGAGCTGCCTGACCGCCAGTACCAACGGCACCACCACCGGAGCCCTAGCGGCGGGCCTACCACTCCCGGCGGCGGCGAGGGCTACCTCATGATGAAGGGCGGCCGCAACCGCAGCCCAGAAAGCAGCCGGGGCGGCTTCACCACCATCGTGTCGCCAAATAGCTCCCGGGCGCGGACGCCAACAAACTCCCACATCGCCTTTACGGCGCTCGATGGCGTTGACGGAGACTACTTCCCATCCATGTCATCGCCCAAGACGGCGAGGAAAGTCGCCGTCGCATAAGAGAAGCTTCCGCTTACCAGGAAGCCAAAGGTCATTATTAATGGACGTGAAAGACAAAAAAGGACAAAAGCATACCTAGGAAGAGAAAAAGAGGGGTTAAAAAAAAGGTTTTACCCTTCTCTCCTCACGACGATAACCATGAAAAGTATTTCCGTCACAAGCGGAGAGTGGGGTGTAAGAGAGAGTTAAGTTACTCAGATATCTTTCCCATGCCAGTCCAGGCTTAGGAGAGGATGGGGGTGCATGGATTGGCCCACGGATTGGCCCCCTCTCCTCTCTCCCCCGGACCGGGCAATGCGGAAGATGTAGAATCTGAGGATACACAAATGAAGGGAACGGCCTACAGGAAATATGGGCATTAACATGCGGCCGGGCGAAAGCCGGGCGCGAAACAGATACGGATCGGTTACGGGAACTCAAATCAGGCGTTTTTATTTTGGGGGCTGTATCACATCTCATCTACGGTGCAAAGGGATAATCAATCAAAGACAATCAAGATGACCAAGCCGTTTCCCCGATTCGCACGGTGATGATCATTGTTCACGAAATAGAATGAATTGTTCGGCTTTGATGATGCGAATCAAACATTTTGAGGTGAAGAAAAACGAATAAACAAACAAAGTATGTGTCTCAGTGTCTCCCAGACGTGGTATCCCATCATGACCCTTTTAACCAAAACGCCGTCGTTATTAACCCCCGCCAAAAAAAAAAAAAAAAAAAGCAAACACAAAAACAACAACAGCAGCAGCAAGAAAACGAAGCACGATACACACCACCACAAACAACCCTGCCTACAACGTCTGCCAAAAGTAGTTTGCATAAAAGAACTTTGAAAACTTCTTGTCCATGTTGACGACGTGGACGTCGCCCTTGCGGTCGTTGCGGACGACGGCGCGGCTGAACTCGCCGTCGCGGCCGTCGCGCTCGATCTCGATGCCGAGGCTGCGGTAGACCTTGAGGCGGAGGAGGACCTCGTCGTCGACGGGGTCGCGGCGGCGGGCCTGATCGTCGGCGGAGCCGTCGAGGCCCTGGATCTCGAGCTCCTGCAGCCGCGCGGCGAGGTCGGCGGCCTGCTGGGCGAGGCGCTCGGCCTCCATCTCGGCGTCCGAGGCGGCCTTGGCGGTGCGGAACTTTGTCGTGTCGAGGCGGGCGATTTCGGATGCGTGCGCCGTCGACGAGTGCTGCGAGGTGAGCTCGGCGTGCTGGGACGACATTGTGTTCAGCTGGCGCGAGAGTTCTGGTGGAGGTGAACGGATCCTTGTTAGCCTAAGACACAAGACAGACAGGTGATTTTTTCCCCTCTACTCTCTCCCCCCTCTCTGTTCTTATATTGGGGGCGAGGGGGGAGGGGGGTTGGCAGATGATTGCATCGCGAGTCTGAGGATGCTGGGTCCAAGGGTGTAGAACGTACTCTTGAGTGCATTTTCGGCTTCGCGGAGGCGCAGCTCGCGGGCCTGCTGGAGGGTCGAGAGGGACTCATTGATGCGCGCGACGGCCTGCTTGTCCGGTTGGATGTTGAAGTTGTCGATTGTGTGGCGGATGAGCTGTGTGTGCCGCGAGGTTTCCCGTCAGCGTCAACCCCTCCAAAGCGGTGACAGTCAAACATTGCGAGGTGTGGAAGGACGTACCGTCGCGGGCTCCTCTGCTAAAAGCATCTTTGGCTGATCTTCCTCTTCGGTGTCGTTGTGGGAGAAATTTGTTCTTTCGGTTTCGCGGTAGAATGCGCGCGGTCGGTCCGTCGGTTCGTGGGAGGGTTTTGTGCCTTTCGTAGATTCGCGGCGAGAGTCAGTCTTCGTTTGGTTGACTTGACGGGCGTGGATGCGACCAGAAACATCAGGAAGGGAGAGCCCATTGGCCTAAACCCCGACGTGGAACAAACAAAAAGCTGCTTATCGGGCAGCGGGGACCACCCGCTATCACCGGGACGACAATCGGCTGACTAAGGTATACAGGTACACTACCTATCCCCCTCTTCTCTCCATTTACCCCAGCGGATTCGCTGTCATTCAGCAGCCCGCGGGACCGCGGGACCCACTCCCTCTGGGCGCGCGTGCGCGCCTGCATACTCGTCATCCGCCACCCCACTGATCTTCTCTTCAGATGTCAGAGCTTCAGCCACTCCGCCTCTCCGAAGCAGGTTTGCCCATTACATAGGTTGCCATCATCCGCGTGCAGCCAGCCCACCTTTTCCGCCTTCGTAACTGTTGCAGCACACCTCGGTATCTACACTACAAACCACGACGAACGGGCTCCAATAATCCGACGACAAACCGAACGAGAGCTTCAACCGTGCTTGTTTCTGGACCTTCAGACCAGACGCGAAGAAGAAGAAGAAAGGACTTATTTGATAGCGAGTAAACGAGAAGGAAAGACAAAACAACCGTCCATATTCGGACTAAAGAGCATCGCCGCTGCAAAAATGGTCGATCTACCCTGTAAGTCCACCACCCCACGCCGCCTTCCTCCAAACCGACGGCGCGGTATATGAGGCCGAATGAGCAAATAGGTCGCTGACTTGACACTGATACAGACGCCCTCGACGCGGAAACGTACGTGCCAGACACTACTCCCCTCTCTCCGCCCCTCGTGCGCCAGCACCCTGCGATTATGCCATACAGTCCGACTAACAACTGGTCCGCAGGCCCCTCAAGGCATCCGAGCTCCAGGTCCTCCGCGCCCAGTATGAGAAGGAAGGCGACATGGTCGGCGTGCAGACCAAGTTCAACTACGCATGGGTACGATCAAGCTTCCTCCCCCTCCAGCATCTCCCAACATCCCCCCCTCCCGACCTTGTGACGGAACCGCGACGCACCCCGGCTAACGTCTCCCCCCTTATTCCACCCGGAACAGGGCCTCGTGAAATCAGAATCCCGCAACGATCAGCAGCTCGGCGTCCGCCTGCTGTCCGAGATCTTCCGCGTCTCCCCGGAGCGCCGCCGCGAGTGCCTCTACTACCTTGCCCTCGGCAACTACAAGCTCGGTAACTACGGCGAAGCCCGCCGCTACAACGACCTGCTCCTCGAGAAGGAGCCCGCGAACCTGCAGGCCTCGAACCTGCGACAGCTCGTCGACGACAAGGTCGCCAAGGAGGGCCTCATGGGCGTCGCCATTATCAGCGGAGTTGCCGTCGCCGCCGGCGTCGTCGGCGCATTCCTCATGCGCAACGTCAAGAAGAGGTAAGGGACCTCACAACCTCTCTGGAGAGGGAGAAAGAGAGGGAGAGAGAGAAACGGGGGCGGGGGTGGGGGGGGGATATATGCGAGAGCGGTCTCTCGGAGTTGCGTGGGGAGAGCGAAACAGAGAGAAAGAAACAACACAGGGCTATGCAGAGCAACGAAAAAGAGCGACGGCAACGAGGAAAAAGGGGGCTTGGTGTGATGCGACTTGTACTTGATAACCCTCACCCCCCCTTTATTCTCTTCTTCGGTAATGTGTATTTGTATGTGGAGACATGGAAACGGGCTTCTTTGGTGTAATAGGCGTATACACAACTCTGTTCTACCTACCTATACACCTCCAGGTCCGTCGTCCCTGAAACCGCCCCCTCCCCCCATCCAGCTACGGTAGTGCGTCTGCGGCAAAACTGCTGGCTGCTTCCTCCCCCC
>JASUDE010000128.1:18230-40086 GCA_034509685.1 Colletotrichum cereale
CACATTCTGGATGCGAAGGGGGGCGCAAAGACAGAATGAGAAAACAAATACAAAAAGGGGTCATGCATCAGTCAAAATGAGGAGCTTGGACCCCGCCGCTCACCCCGGCCCATCATCATCCATTGATCGTCATTAGGATCACAAGACAACCCTGATCCTCACGGGGTTAATTGAAACGGACACTGGCTCACCGATTTCCTTTGACCAACGTTCCGGCCGCGAATCGATCTTTTGGATCGCACTCGGCTTGGAAGAAGATCTGGGCAGCTGGGGAGGTGCCCACGTTTCACTCCATCACGCAACGGGCGACCGTTGGGCATGGTGCACAATGCAGAGCAGCACCCAAAGTTTGTTAAAACAAGATGCCGGATTCAGATTGCCAACAGGGGTCTGGGGAATCACGGCTGTAGACATCGCCTCGATGAATACAGACTATAATGGCCATGCTCTGATTGTGATATGGGGTATTATCCTGTGCAGCCTTCGTCATCACTGGCTGAAGAATAACCAGCTGCCTTTTGAGTGACTGAATGTCTTGTTATTTACACAATGCACGTCCCGGATCGCAGTATAATGCTCCGAACATGGACGGCTTGAAGGAGAAACCCCTCATGAATGGCCAATGCTAAACGCCATCAAACTCTCTTCGTAATTCGTTACTTGCCACAAACCACCCCCAGCTTCGTCCGCAAGACACATCCCGGATGTGTGCGCGATACGCTCGAAAATCCGTATGAGACCTACTTCAACAAGACTAAGGTCTCCGTCGCTCTCGAGCATTGTTGCTGCCGTTGTCGCCCGAACCAGATCCTCGGGAGAACTGGTTTCTCAGCCAGTTTAGCGGACCATGGTTGGAGCCCGCGTCCTGGTTGTTGTCGCGATCTCTGTCCCAGTTACCAGACGATGGGCTCCGTTGCCTAGTTCGGAACGAATCGGACTGGTGCCGGCGAAGGCTAGAGGGTGAGTGTGAGTCCCGCCGGGAGCGAAAGCCAGAGGTTTGGGCGTCTTCATGGGGACGCGAGGGCAGATCAGTGCTGCGATGGTCCTCCCGGGTTGTGCTGGAACCTCCGTAGACAGGGAAGGGCACACCCCAATCAGCTATAGGCGATCTCTGGGGTCGCGTGGAATCCTCGGGGACTGGCGGGACTTGCTGATAGAAGGAAGAACGGGGAGGATAGGCTGCTGCTCCCCAATGGCCAGGGATCCCAGGCGGCGCGTCACCCCAATCAAACGGGTGGTGAGAGCTGTCCGATGAGCCAGGCGCCGCAGTGGACGCACGTTGAGAAGCATTAGCGTTCGAGCCGCTTGCATTGGCATTGGCATTGTTGTTGTTGCCGCTGCTGCTGTTTCTGGGCTCCTCAATAGGAGTGCGGCAGATCGGGCACGTGTTGTGCTCCTTCAACCACATGACGACGCACTGGTCATGGAACCAGTGCTTGCAGGGCAGCACCGTGGCGTCGTCACCCTCGTTGAAATCATCGATGCAGATGGTACACTCAGTCTTGCCCTCGGGGCCCAGCATCTCCTTGTCCACCTTCTTGCGTTGCAGCTTGCTGAGCGCGTCTTCAGTCGCCGGAGGAGCCGAGTTGTTCTGCGGGTTTTGCTCCATCAACTGAGAGATGATGCGGTCCAAGGCCTCTTGGGTATATACCGCGTCACCGTGAGAGGCGTTGGCCGGGTTGAGCATGTTGAGAATCTCGTGAAGAAGCGTGGGCGCTCCTCCAGGTGCCCGCTGTCCCTGACCGGGACCTGGCATGCCTCCAGTTTGGGGCGGTCCTGCTCCGGCTAGGACGCTGCTGAAGATACTGGGAACCTGGTTAGCGTTCGCTCTGATGGAAACCACCGTAATCCGAGGTCCGGATGGCGGGTGACCTCGGGGGTTGAGGCGGACGTACGACTGGAACGGATCGCTTCCGGGTCCAACAGGGGAATGGCCACCTCCTTGATGAAAGTGGATGGGACCGGTAGCGATCGTGAAGCTTGTGGTGCCTCCAGGGCCTGCTCTGTGGTAGGTGCGAACGTTGCCCTGGCCGCCAAAGAGACCACCACCACCACCACCACCACCGCCACCATTTCCAGAGGGGCGAGTTTCTTCAGGCGGGCGTGGGGGCATGCCCATGCTAAAGTCGTTGACCATGTCAATGAAACGCCGGATGATCTGGTCGCCATCGTTCGCGTCTGCGGGCTGGCGTGTGTTCGTGTTCGGGCTCTGTCCCGGCCGCTGGGAATTGTCCCATATCGTTCGGTGAACAACAAAGCCACCAGGACCACGGTGCAGGTGCTCCTCTATGTCGGCCTCCTCGGGATCCGAGTCGTTGTCATATCTGCCCCTACGAACTGGAGAGTCGTGAAGCGGAGGACCGTCCTCAATTTCTCTGGGATCGTTCTCGGGAGAGACCTGGTCCGTTGTTAGCATGTAGGGCGGATGTGTGTGATGAGGGGTGATGCAACGTACGATCTCTGTGATCTCGCTGTCGCAGCGAGGGCACTGCAGACCATGCTCGTCTTGCCACCACTCGTGCGAGCAGGCATGACAGAAGACCACCTCCCGGCCAGCCGTAGCATCCAGGTGTCCGCCTCTGGTGTTGTGGGACTCCATCTCAGCCTGGTTGCGCTGGTAGGCTGCTAAGGCGGTGAGTCCAAGGCCTACAGCGAGGCCGGCGGCGCGAAGTGCTCGGAACGCCAGTCTGAATGATTTGCGGGGGTGAAGCTAGGTGGCGGAAGTTTTTGGACGATGTCGCACTGTAGCGAAATGGTGGGCGCTCGAGATGCTTTGGCGTCGGCAGCCCGATGCGTTGTAATGTCGATGACTGCAACGATGGATACCCTCTCTTTGCAGGAAAGAACACCCGACAGCTGCTGCCGGCAGAAAGGAAATTTGACTATTGGTCAGGAGGATACAGACGTCAGTCTGGTCGATGTTGAGGATCGACTGTTCGTTATCGGCGGAGAACGGGCGGGAAGGTGGGATATGACGGTCTTGTATGTATTAGGTAGTAGGTAGTCGGTAGGTAGGTAGGCGGGCGAGGAATGCTAAGATGGAAAGCCTGGGGTGGCCAAATATGTCAGCACCACCGGCTGCTTCCAATCTGTACGCGAGGTACAGCCAATAAGATGGACTCCGAAATGAATTGCTGCCTTTGCGTGTCCTCTGCGTCTGTGTTCGGCATGTATGCCCTTCCAGTGACGGTCACTTGCTTGGGCAACGTGCGTGGGGTATGAAAGCTGAAGGCTCTCCTCGGGGACGTACCTAAGCTAAGCCATGTACAGTCGATGGAGAAGGTGCATATCTCCAACAAGTACAATGAAAGCAGAGAAGCCGGTCACTAATGCGGGATAGGAAGGGAAAACGGGTAGGAAGAGGAGAGGCAAAGTGTTGGGATAGATAAAAGAAAGCTTGCTATTAAAGGCAATGCAGGTTAACAAGCGAAAAGTAGAAGCGCACACGTTGCGTTGCGTTGTCGGTGGTGTCGTACTGGGGGAGCCATGTGAGTGATGTGAGGTACAGGTAGATAGGTACCTTTTTGGGGGAGAGGGTGACATGACGTTTGTGGTGGGGAGAGCACCACTACTGCGTAGGTAGTGTATCGGAGGTCGGGGTACCTTTCCTAGCCTTAGTCATCCTACCAGTACGCCCAAGGGGAAGGGGAGGGGCGACAGGGACAGCTGGGAACCGCGACCACGGCATTGAGATGCGATGTCTCCACTTTTGAGGACCTATCCGCTTCCACCGGCTTCGGTGTGGCGGTGCGCCACCTCTCACCACCATATTTCATCATCCACTGCTCACACTTGACATCTCCCGTTCTCCCCCTTAGCTCCCATACACCGCAGTGTGGCGTGGAGTGGCTGATTCGAAACCTACTGGCCTAAACGTGTGACATGGAATGTCATTATCTTGATTGCAACACTGCGTCTAGGTAGAAAGACCAGTAGCTTTTGACGTATGACACGTTCCACCAGTGGTCTTCCGTCCTCTCTTGCCCGGGTGACTCAAAGGGCCAACGTGTGAGGCTAGAGCACAGGTATCTTATAGTCCCAGACTATCGCCCTCTACCCGTGGACGTGAAGTTACCGTGCCTTTATTGGCATCTCCTCCGAGACCCGCCTGGCCTTGCCGCAGGCCCGGCGCGCAATTGGCTTAGAGCTGGCAGCTTGGTCTTGCATTCGGCTTTATCGTCGTGGCCATTGCTTCATAGTGATGCTCCGCCAGCCGCTTCAAGGACTTGCACGTTTTCTAAGCGGCCCCGACTGGATGCCCGTGGCGCAATCTGCTCCATTAGATCTACAACCTCTTTCATCCAGTACCGAGCCGCCAGTTGCCGGCTAGTCTGGCCACTGCTATCCCGCATGTCCGGGCTTGCCCCGGCTTCGAGCAGCAACTTAGCCGCCTCGGCGTTTCTTCTCCAGATTGCCACGAACAGTGGCGGGGAAGAGTATCGTCCGCCTCTTTTATTGACATTGACCTTATACTCGGGTCTCAATATCAACTGCAGGACGGATGTCATGTTGAAAGATGCGGCGTAATAGACCGGTTCCGTCTCGCGGATGACGGAGAGTCTGGTTGAATGCAAGAGAAACTACACCCAGGCCTCAAAGGAGCCGCCATGCTCGAGCTTCTTAGTTTCAAAGAAGCCAAGGATGAGGCGCTCGTCATGGCTGGAGAACAGAAACCGCTCCGAGTGGATGGGCCACATGAAGGTGGCGTATCTTAGAAGTGGATACCTTGCGGTGCGGCTTCCGATCTGCTGTAGCCTTTTGACTGGGCCTGAAGAGAAGGGCTTGAGATGAAGGTAAGAGAGGCACTTGCGCATGATTCTGCGATGCGACTCTACGGCGTCCACGGCGAAGTCTGAGGCAATGGAGGTCCGGATCCAGTCCGACTGCAAAAAGGTGCGGATGGAGTCGTGGGCAAGGGTGACGGAGTGGCCACTCGCATGCGCTAACCCTTGACAAATTTCGAGTATGATGGCCGGGTCGGTCAGCCTGATGTCGTCATCAATGTCAACATCACCCTCCTCAAGGACGACTGCCTCGGCGAGCTCGTCGAGACGCAGGGGCCGGAGGGAGAAGCAGAGCCACATAAGCGCGTCGCGGGCTATGGCCCGGTCTTGCTCGGGGATCCGGGCGAGGATGCCGGCGTAGAACCCATTCAGGGTAGCGGGGATATCTACAAGCGCCCGTCGGACGTCTCGGCCGGTACGGAGCGTGCTGAGTCTGTCCATGCACAGTTTTGCCCAACGGAAACTGAGGTTATGTTAGAAGCGAATGATCGAAGCGTACTCGCCAGAAACCACCTACGTTCCATCAGCATCTGACACGACCTTCTTCTTGATCTCGGCCCTGATGTTGGGACTTAGATACTGGAACCCATGCTCCGTGGCAAGCCTATTTTCCACATAAATGTCAATGTCGAAATCAATGGCATTATTATCCATGTGCCTAATAAATATTTTCGAGTCATCTTCTACGGGCTCCCGCGTACAGGTAAGCAAAACGCGGAGGTTGGGGTGCTTGCCGCACAGGGTCAGCAGAGTTTGGACGATCAGCGACTCATAGCTCGTCTCATTGAGTGCGTCAATCATGAGATAAAAGACGTGGAAATGGTCGAGGGCTCCGCGCATGACGTCAAAGATCTGGTCGACGGCCAAGTTGTTTTGAGGAATCAGCGTACTTCCAGACTTCCTTAGTGGCCGAACGTGGTCGAGAATTTCTGGTATTGTCGCCCCTATCTGGGCCAGAATAGAGCCGAAGACGTTTGAGACGGCCTGGGAGGCTGCATCGTCAAGGGAACAACAGTGGAAGCCCACGCCAACGCTGGCGGTCTCGACCGAGAGATCGGCACTGTGCCGTTTCCGGAGCCTATCGACGAGATGGGAACTATTTAGAGCTTGTGAGCGCAATGCACATAGATGTCATTGGAATGGGGGCTCCGCTCACAACAGCACCGTTTTGCCCGAGCCCGCTGGCGCCTGTTAGCTCATCTGCCAAGCCTTCCTCTCACCACCCCAAAGAACGGACAAGCGAGTGAGGGCCGAGTGGGCGTCAGGACTTACACCGCCCGGTTATCCAGAATATTGGCCGTTGCGTCGGGCCACCCTCTTGCCATGCCAGATAGCTGCCATCGCGGATCCAATTCCCCGTTCCCGGCGCACGGTCTTGCCTGGAGTTGGCCAGCTTGTCCTCGCTGTCGACGGGTGACAGCCACTTGAGCAGGTCGGCCGTCTCGTCGAGCATGCGGTCGGTCTTGCGGGTGGTGATTTCCTCTTGGATGAGGACGGCGAGTTTCTGCATCTCGACCACGACTGAGGACGTGGCGTCGAGCGAGTCTCGCATGAGGACCATGATGAACCAAGTCTTGGCCCTCTCCACGGTTCCGAGGTATCTGTCGACATCGCCGGCGTGGAAGGGCCAAGTTAGGCTTTGCACGGCGCGCCCAACGGATGAAGCCTTGGGGGTGCCCAGCTTCTTCTGCACGACATCGATAGTTTCCTTGGTCATGGTGAGCATGGAGTGGGCCTGTTCACGCAGCGAACTGTCCACGTTCTTCTTGTTCTGGATATCAAAGTAGTCCATTGCACCTTTGAGGGCAAGCAGCTCTTGAGTGAGTCTGCGGATGTCATCCTTGGCGCTCTTGACCACGGAGACGTAGACGCAGAGACGCTCGACTACCTCGGTGATACAGAGTGCGACCTCTACAATGGTCAGAGCCTCAGCCATTGGACTGGTGTGCAACACTAGTAGTAGGCAGTAGCCGGCAGTTCCAACTTGCTCCAGTTGTATTTTTCTCTCTCTCTTTCAGTGTGTGGTAGTTATGAACCAAGCGTTAGTTTCGGATGCTGGTGGCAGTGGCCATAGCTTCAAAACAATGCTTGCTCGACTTGTCCAAACCAGGCAAGCAACACAGTGCAGGATGGACCGGAGGTTGGCGGGCAAGGGAAAAGCACGAAGTCTATCGAAACACGGTAAGTTCGGAGACCAAGAGTCGAAAATATGCTTCCTTGGACAAAAGGGTGACGGGACGGGGTGGCGGAATAGTAGATGGTGGTTCAAAACGCCATTGCGGATTGTTGCATGTTGACGAGTAGAAAGCATGTAAAGATGAGTGGAAGAGGTGCGTGGTCCGTGACCGGGGCGGGGTTGGAAAGTGGGCCAACATGATGGGATGGTCCGTGCTTTTTTTTTTTTTTTTTGGCGATACCTACCTTAAATCTCGACCCATCATGCACCGAGGTACAGAGTAGACGATACAGAGTACATTACACACTAAGTAGTATGTATACTGCATACAGAGTATACTGCTTACAGCATAGACCACCTACGTAGAAAGATTACTAGGAGAGTGGGCCTAAGGCATGCATCGTGACATGTTGTAGCGTACAATACTTGCAAGTGACGGGACCGGGAGCGTGCGTGTTATTGGAATGGAGTGATCTTTGACGCATCTCATCACCGTCCAGGTCTGTGTAAGAGCGGCAAGCAAGCATCAAGACGAGGCTTATTATGGATATGTACAGGGATGTGTGTCATACACGGAGTACCCGTGCGAAGGAAACTGACTCTGTGGACGAGTGCGACAACCTCCCTCGGTGACGCTGAGGTGTGGTGAGCCTCTTTCTTTCTTGACGCAGTCTTGGTTGCTTATATACATATCAGCACATACTAGTAGTAGATACTACAACTATGTGCTACTACATATACATAGTATGTACTACCTACGCTATTTGGGCGCTGCCCGACGCCCCACCTCGTGTGTTCGCTGCTACGCTACAGCATTACGACAAGGTTCCTTCCTCGACGGGCCGCCCAGGTATTCTCATCGGTCTCCAGTCGACGGCACACAATCCGGCGCGTCAAGGAGCCAAGCCAACCAACGAACCCTTCCAAAGTTTTCTTTACTTACCAATACCTAGCAAGTTAGGAAGTCTTTGATTTCTTATCCCACTTCTCCCAAGAGACCGACCAACCTAGTACTTGCAACTCCAACCTCTAACTCCAACTCCAGCCAAATGTAGAGTAACCAACCAACCCGCAACGTTGCAACTCATTGCATTGAATCTATTATCTCACGCCAACTCACTGCAAATCAAATTCTTGCCTCTGTGCCTGCCTGCCTGCTGCCGCCTGTCGCCTGCCGCCTGCCGCCTGTCACCTGTCATCCTCCCCGCCGTCACACACAAACACAAATGCCGCTTTGGCCTAGAACCGCCGTCCCTTTTCTTGTACTGTACGTAGATTATATGAACTTATCCCTAATAGTAGTGTATGCAACACCGCTGTGGTCCGTTCCTTTTGCCTCCCCGCGACCGCAACAAGGGAACCCCTCCCCCCTAGGAAGGCGTTCCCATTAGTATCAATTCCGACTTGTCCACTCTACGGCTCGGGGTCCCAGTCGATTGGATCTCATTCGACTTTTCCCCTCCCCATGAGGCCATATGCTCTGATGCCATCCTTTCCCACCCAGAACCATTATTAAGGTGGGGGTTTCTTGGTTTTCCCTCCGTCACCACGTATACGTACAATCTTCCGGCCATTATCGAAGCAGCAGCGGCAGCAGCAGCAGCAGCAGCAATTGCCAAAAAGGGCCAAGCCAACCAACTAACTTGTTTGCCTGCATTGCCCATCTTCCTCCCTTCCTCCCTTCCTCCCTTTCTCTCTCCCTCGATCGCATCGTTATCAGACGTTGGCCGCCAGCCCACAACCCCCCCTGCACACCCAATCGAAGGCCGCGTCTTTATCTCAACGACAGCGTACTCTCGTCGACAAGGTGTGAGACAGACGCCCGCAGCGAATGTCGTACAACCAACCCTCCCCGCTTCCCGACTGCTCTCTCCGTTTGCTTCTCAACCCCGTCCGTTCCGTTCTGGTCTAGTCTGATTTGGTCTGGTCTGGACCCCTCATCGGCAACGCGGGGCAACGTCATTTCACTCACCCTCTCGCTCCCACTCTCTCACGCACGCACGCAGCAGTAGACTCTTGAGTGTGTTTAACCCCGTGGGGCACCTGTCCTCCACCAACCTGCCCACCGCCGCCGCCGCCGCCGCCGCCGCGTCCACCCCGTTCGCCCACTCTTCCCCGACGTCCTGTACCTGTACCTGTACCCATCCACAGATTTCCACATCTCCGAACCGCGCCCAAACTGGAGCATCTCCGGTCTCTCCCCCCCGCCAATTTCTTCAACGTCTTTCTTGTTAGTCGACTGGAAAAAAGAAACGGGGAGCAACGGAGAATAGAGGCTCTTAAGAGTCTTGTTTCATTATGGATGACCAGGATCTGTCCACCTCCGTCGGCTCACTCACTCACCCTCCTGAAAACCCTTCTTCTCCATCTTCCTCCTCTGCGCCACCACCCAATGGCAAGAAGAAGTCGTCGCGGAGAGGCGGCGACTCGGCGTCACAAAAGCGACGCTGTGTATCCACAGCCTGTATCGCCTGCCGCCGGAGGAAATCAAAATGTGACGGCGCCGTGCCCAGCTGCGCCGCCTGCGCCAGCGTCTACGGCACCGAGTGCGTCTATGATCCAAACTCGGACCACCGCCGGAAGGGCGTCTACCGGGAAAAGATTGACAGCATGAAGGCCCGGAACTCGACACTGCAGATCCTCATCGAGGCCATCCTCAACGCCAACGAGGACGAGGTCCCCGACATCGTCAAGAGGATCCGCACCTGCGACAGCCTCGACACCGTCGCCGAGCAGATCCTCAAGCATGAGACCATGCTCCAGGAGGCCGAGGACAACGACAATGGCGACGACGGCTACACCATCGACATGCCTGTCGAGGGCGAGAGGGAGCTCGCCCGCAAAATGGGCGAGTTGCGCCTCGAGAACGGCTCAGTACGCTTCATCGGCGGCACTTCGCATCTCATCTACCTCGGGGACCCCGCCGACGCCGACGCCAACGAGCCAGAGTCCGACGCCAACCTCGCCAACGAGGACCCCATCACCAGCTGGTCCCGCGTCACCGACGACAGGGAGCTCATCGCCCACCTCATGAACATGTACTTCAACTGGCACTACACCTACTTTACCACACTATCCAAGACGCTATTCTACCGTGACTTCTTCGGGGGCAAGAACAACTTGCAGCACAAGGGCACCATATACTGCTCGTCCCTGCTCGTCAACGCCATGCTGGCCCTTGGATGTCACTTCACGAGCGTGTCGGGCGCCTACGGCACCCTGGGCGACAGCCGGACCAAGGGCGACCACTTCTTTGCCGAGGCGAAGCGCCTCATCGTCGAAAACGACGAGTACGAGCGACCCCGCCTCACCACCGTCCAGGCCCTTGCCCTCATGTCCGTCCGCGAGGCCGGCTGCGGCCGTGAGGCCAAGGGCTGGGTCTACTCGGGCATGGCCTTCCGCATGGCCCAGGACATCGGTCTCAACTTTGATGACGGCGGTATGTCTCCGGACAAGGAGAACCTCGGCGAGCACGCCGTCGACGCGAGGCGCATGACTTTTTGGGGCTGCTTCCTCTTCGACAAGGCATGGTCCAATTACCTCGGAAGGCTGCCGCAGATACCCAAGAACTCGTACAACGTGCCAAAGTACGACGTCTTCCCCGCCGAGGATGCCGAGCTGTGGGCGCCATACACGGATGCGGGCTTCGACCAGACATCAAAACAGCCGTCGAGGACGCGCGCCGTCGGGCTGCAGCTGTCCAAGCTGTGCGAGATCAGCAGTGACTTGCTTCTATTTTTCTACCATCCAAATCATATCGGACGCTCAAGTGGCAAATCCGTCGAGCTGAAGAAGCTTAGCGAGCTGCACCGTAGGCTAGAAGATTGGCGCAAGGAGCTACCAAAGGAGCTTGAACCGAGGGATGGCCAACTGCCCAACGTGATCCTCGTACAGTAAGTCTCGTTCATGGTGCTCGTGCGAACCCTGTCCCCGGCTGATTCGCTCATAGTATGTTCTTCCACCTTCAATACATTCACCTCTTCCGGCCTTTCCTGAAATACACCCCTGCCGCCTCACCGCTCCCCTCACATGTCTCGCCCCGACGCATCTGCACCGCCAACGCGGGCGCCATCTCCAAGCTGATGCGCCTCTACAAAAAGACGTGGAACCTGCGCCAGATCTGCAACATCGCCGTCTACATGATCCACAGCGCCTGTACCATCCACATGCTCAATTTGCCCGAGAAGACGGCCAAGCGCGACATCATCCACGGCGTGAAGCACCTCGAGGAGATTGCCGAGGACTGGCTCTGCGCGCGCCGCACGCTGAGCATCATCAGCGTCCTCGCGCGCAAGTGGAACGTTGAGCTTCCCGAGGAGGCCTCGGCCGTGCTGCAGCGAACAGACGAGAAGTACGGCACCTTCAGCACGTCCGACGTGCCATCGCCGCATTCCAATCTGACGACGTCACCCTCGCCGCCCCAGCAGCAGCCTATATCGCCAAAGACAGGGGCAGGCCAGCACGGTGACCCGTACAGCCCGCTGACCCAGTTCACCCAACCGCGCGCGGGCGACGCGGACGTGACACCGAGACAGACAGACTTGCTGATGGCGGGCGCCTCGCTGGCGCAGATCAGCGGTTCAAGGCCACCCTCCTCGCAACAGCTCCTCGGGGTCGGCGGCATGGGGCCGGGTTCGCTCGGCGGGTGGACGCAGGCGGGACTAACGCAGTCAATCCCAATTTACCAACATCAGCAACAACAACAACAACAACAACAACAACATCACCAGCAACAGCAGCAGCGATACAACGCAATGAACGGCAATCCGCAAAACAACCTCGCGCCGCCAGGTAGCGGCCGCTCCGGCGCGCCTAACGGACGGCATATCTCGCCCGGTCAGGTCTTCCAAGGGCTCGACCAGGACTGGTTCCTCAATGACGGCGCAAAGTGGCACCAAAACTTTGAGGCTTGGAACATGGCCACGGCCGCTGGTGGCCCCGGGTCTGTAATGCCGACGGGCGCCGGGGACCAGATGTTCATGTTCTCCGGCGGCAGCAATAGCGGCGGCGGCGGCGGCGGTGGCGGGGGCATGTCGCAGGCGCAAAGGCAGCCTTCCGAGGATCACCAGAGTCCCAACTTTGACGGGCTGAGCTCGTTGAACACTAACGGTTGGCTTCCGGGTCTGGATTGAGAGCAGGAGGGAAGGGCTTTGTTTGCTTCACTTACGGTACCTTGGCGCTCTGAAGGGGATGGGAGGGGATTTGGTCTTGGTGTCAGCGTGTGTATAAAGGGTTTAGCATATTGTGCTGCCACGGTTCATTTACCCTGGAGACGCTGCCGCCATATTGTTTTGCGAGCGCGGCTGGTGGAGGAGGGGGAAAGGGGTGGGCCACTTCTGGCTTCCGATTTCTTATATATACTTTTTACCCATGTTATGTACCGTACGCTCTGCGCAGGACACACAAAAGGGGTGTATGATAGAACCCCCTCGCCAGATATGAGGAACCCTTTGGATAGATACCATGTAGTTTGCCCGAGGACCCCGCTCAGAAAGAAAAGAGAGGGACAGGAAAGAAATATAGAAACATGTCGTTGTTGAACGTGACTGACCACTCTCCACACAAGCGTGGAACCCAAAACGCAAGAAAAGAAGGCCGGAAGTGGAAACGTAAAGGCAACACACGTCAACTCGACGGACACGGGATCTCTGTTGGTCTATTTCCCCACAAGACAGAAACTCACTATGTACATGAATTCGAAGAAGAAAAAAATCCCCATTCCATCTCATCTTCCCCGTCAAAATCATCGGTTCGTTCCACCCGTCCAACACCTAAGAATCCAAGATTGACAGAAAACTCGGACCTCCCCTAGCCCCCCTTCCTCTTTTCCTGGAAGAAACAACCACAAGGTATATAAAGCCACACAAGCCATGATATCGTTTCTTAGAATCCCAAAGAAGAATAGCAACGGTCTGCCTCCCTTCACTTCCTCCCCCAGTGGAGTGATGTGATTCCTTTTACGTTTTGTAAGCCCGCTTACCCGCCGAAACCTGATTTGCCCAATAATTTACCGCCTCATAGGTCCCGTATCTCGTGGCTCAGTAGACCCGCCTCATACGAGGATATAATGAACCCCCCCCACCCCCCCCCCTCTGTATCCGTACCGTGTCCCTCGTCGTCCTTTGACCGACTTCCTTTTCGAGGCACCAATCGCGCGTATATATCATCGCCATAATTCCTGACAAGGCCTCACCCAGGCCGGATCATAGGGCCAGCCCGGTACCATCGCCAGTCCAGCGGTACAGAGCAAGCAGCTCCCGCCGGCGCTGATGCTGCTCGTTAAGGTCTTCCGGCACTCGGCCGCGGACCTGCGCCAGAGCGCTTCGCATAACTTTGCTAAAGTTGCGCTGCACAAACAAGTCAGCATATCGCCCATCACACAAACATTGTACGAATAATCGAGAGCTTACCTGGTACTCTGTGTTAAGCGTCACGACGCAGGCTTCGTGGGCTCGTACGATCGTCTCGCACGCCCTGACGACGCTCGGAGACGCCTCTAGCTGCAGCTTGTCGGCGATCAACAGCAGGAGGAATGACCCTTGCAAGAGATAGATGCCGAAGAAGAAGGGCATGAACTCCAGGCCGGGGTCGAACTCGAGAATGTTGTTGATGGCCTCGGCGGCCGACACGGCGTGGCCAGTTGCGGTGATGAACCCCTGGGACGAGATCCACAGGTCGTTGTCGTCGATGAGGTTGATGGGGTCCCATTTGCCGGCAAGCAGGATGTGGAGCACGTGCATGACGTGGGTGCCGTATGCCATGACGATCTTGGTCTGGATGTCGCTCTCCGTCATGCGGTTTGAGGCGTTGGTGTGTACCGAATGTACGGACGGGGTTCCAATGTCGGCGATCGCGCCATGCTCTACGCCCTCTGGATTGGCCACGTCACCTTTATCATCCAAGTTCATGTTGGGCCGGGTGAGGTGCTGCTGTTCGAACCGCTTGAGGCTCTTTTCGTATGCCTCGAGATGACGAGTGATTTCGCTGGCCTGATCGTCCCACTCGCGAGCTGACCGGAAGCCGACCCCGAACCTCGGGTGATTCCGAGCATGGTGAAGATCCACGATCTCGCCGAGGATGGTCATCAAGGGTAGGAAGTACCCGAATATGCCGTGCCCGGTGCATTCGAAATGCGGGCCACGTACGCGGTTTTGCTGGCTAGTCACCGAGTCCCTGAGGCTCGGATCGGTCGTGACATGAGTAGGGCGGAAATCCCCATTCTGCCACGCAGTGTCGTCCATCGGCTGCAGCAGACCGGCGCACTCGAGGTCAAGCAGAAACAGTGGCCGGTTATAGCAAAGAGCTAGGTGTCGGTCGACGATGTAAGCAAGCCACCATATCCGACGGCGTTCCTCGCGTTCCTCCTCTGTGATGGCACCCGGGTGGCTGCTAACGCCCAATTCACCTTCGCCATCGACTTCGCCATCCGCTTCATGGCCATTAGCCTGGTTCATGGAGAGGGGCGCTGGCGGTAGTTCGCGGCCGAGCTTGAGTTCGCGAGCAAGGGACCAAGCAGCATTCCACCATCGGAGACTTGCGCCCTTGTACTCGCTTGCGGAGACAACGGTCGCAAGATGGATGTAGGTAATGACGTCGTCCAGACTCCCGGCAGCGCCAAACGGACCGGATTCACCCGACAATGCATCCATACTGATAGACCCAGGAAGTGCAACCCCAAGTCCGCCAAGCGCCACGCCGTCAATAGCGGGACTGGTGACTGGGGACGTGTCGCCAGATGGTGTGTGGATGAGCGGCTTAAGCAGACTGACGGTCAGCTCCAGCAGTCTCTGGCAAATCTTTCCCCGCGCCGACGGCACGCTGCTCAGGAAAGGAGCATCACTGGTTTGCGCCGCTACCCAGAGAATGCTGGCTAGCAGAGCGGGCTGGCAATGTCTCGGCTTGGTGGGGTGAAGGAAAGATCTCTTGCGGAAGACGAACCCCAAGACATACGGCGACATCGGATGCATCTGCGCCGACGACGATGATGCAAAGTAAAGGTCGATCAGATCGCAGGCTAAGGAGATCGGAATAAGGTTCCCCAGATGGGGTAGCAGGGGCTGCAGCACAGGATATCGCAGCTTTTTGGCGGCATGCCCGTAGCTGCTCGGGGGAATGTGAGAAGGATACTGTGCTGGCGGAGGTGACATCGATATCCATTCAGGAGACGTCGCTTCACCCCTCAAGGGATATGCGCTGATGGGGCTGGCGGCAATCCGGAACGGCGCGCTGTTGGCATATGCTGTCGGGCTTTGGGTCTGCATAGCATATGGGATCTCGGGGTACGCCGACATACCGCCCTGGGAGGGAGCGTATCCTGCGTGGGCTGACCCCGGCATCATGTGTGCGCCTAGACCTTGCCTGTCGTACCCCCCGTGAACGCCGCCGTAACCGTTCAGATCCATTGCTGTCGGACTTTCCATATGGTCCCTGTCCAACCCGTGATGAGTTGATAGGTGAGCTGGATGGCCGCCCGTCAGATCTCCTAGGCTGTCGAGCGAGCCCGTCCTCTGACTGTGCTGCATAGCATCATCACTGAGGTCGTCAATGACCTTTCCGCCGTGGTTCTGCTGCGATTCGTTGCCCGAGGGCTGCCCATTTTTGCCACTGGTAGACTCGCCTTGCTCTGACGGAGGACCGTTGTCGTCAGAGGGCGACTTTTGTCCCGGTCCTGGCCCTCCCGACACGGCTTGTGCAGCGGCTTGTGCCGCAAGGTCCTTCCGAGACGCCTTTCCTCTCTTCTTCCTCTCGCGGATGTACTCGCAGCCCAGCCCGAATTCTACGTACGTGTAAGTTAAAACATGGCCCCAAGGCACGACGGTCGATGACACCATATGCTTACCTACGCAGTGGGCGCAAGGGTGCTGCCCATCGCATTTTGTGCGAAGCTGGTTGCATTGATCGCAGGCTCGACTGATTCTCCTTCGGATAGGCCCGGAAGTGCTTGATGACCGGGCTGCTGGGCCGTACGGGTGTTGACGATGCTTTGACTGAGCAGCCCCGCGAGCTAGATGAGGGTTGTTGTGCGCTCCTACATGCTGTTGGAGCTGCTGCAAAGCATAGTGTGGGTTGGGTGCGAGCGGGTCGAGCCCGTTGGCGTGAGAATGACCGTTCGGAACGTGTGCGTTGGAAAAGAGGGCACTCGACTGCATACCGTGATAGGGCGAGAATCGGTGGAGCGGGTTGGATAACATCTTGTCTTCCTCGTGCTGGGACCAGGCCCGTTGGCGGTGATTTATTGACCGAATGGTGAAGATGTTACTCGAATCGCGAGGAACTAGTCGTACCTGTACATGTACAATCGGGACGACGGGATCGGTAACCCAAACTGGGGACCGCTGGTAGGTAGATATCTGAGATTTCCTTTTCCGTGGCACCGGTTGAGGCGGATGTGCACGGCAATGTGATGTTGCCTCCTGCTTCGTTTGATTAGCTATGCTGGGGCGGCCTGGGACGGTCGAATGTAGAAATGGACAGTATGGTTCAAGAAAACGGGCGGGCGTGGAGCATGGTAGTGTAGTGTAGTATACGAGCCGAACCAAGAAGCAGACGGGGCACTGCCACGGTTTGCCTCGTGGTTGGAAACGGACTCAGCAACAACGAACAACACCAAGACATTGCGGGGTTGGTGCAGACGGCCTGGCGGCTCGGAAAGACGGGACAAGTGACAGGGGACCGAAGAAGCTCGGCAGCATGCTGAAAGGGGAGAATCAAGCGACGGAGGATCTGGAACGATGGAAATGCTGGGCGAAAGAGACCAACCTTGATCCTCGAGTCTCTCTCGTGTCTCTCGAGGCTCGTTACGAAGAGGCTTCCGAGGATATGGACCTTTTGCTATCTTCCTCTTTCTTTCACCTTGTTCTATGCGGGTGGAGGGCAAACTGCACTCTGCTCTCTCCTATGGTTGACGAGTGCCCGGTCGCAGCCTCAAGGTGGCTCGAAAACTGAGGAACGGTGAATGGGTGCTCAGCTCGATCGTCGGTGGTGAATTTGAGACTGGCAGTCGATAATTTGGCCGGCCTCGAGTTCCTCTTCCGAATCCCCTTCTCCCGCTTCTCTTGTATCCTAGCTGGACAATCGCCTAGAGACGGTGTCTTGGCGCGCATGTACAACAAAGAGCCCGCGAGAAAGCGCTGATGGTCAAAATGGTCGTCGACTAGAGGGGTTGGTTGATGCGCGTATTGTTAGGTAGCAAAGATCATGTCATTTAGATTGGTGAGTCCAGCACACGAAGAGACGAAGGGCGTGAGATGAAGGGAAAGGAGTGGCGACAGGCGGCGAAGGCAGCAGATGTAGGTTCGGATATGCACGAACAAGTCGGGAAGGCAGAAAAATAAAAGAGAGACCGGCAACGTATGTACCTAGTACAGAGGTATAGACGTACCGAGGGCGCGTCAGGTTCTCGAAGGGGGGGAAGAAGCGAAATGGTGACTTTGTGGTTCCTCGGGCTTGGCTGTTAGTTATATGGGGTCGCTTGTACATAATAAGATGTGAGTTCACGACGGGGGTAGGGTTGCAATGAAGGGAACAGGGGTCTAGGAGGTGTCGATGAGTGATGACAAGATGAGGAGTAACGGGCAGCAACCAGAGGGGAAAATTGGCAACGGGCGGCGGCCATTTACGGGTGGAGGGGTGGAGAAGAGCGGCGGCATCATCTTGGGCGAGGGACAGGGCCACATGCTCAAGAGTCAAGATGCTATGCCGGTCTAGAACCACCAGCTCATCCCCGCACCCCTTCCATCCAGGGGGGGGGGGGGGGGGGGGGTTTGATGATGATCTTGCCATGGGCTTGGTTTATTGGGGAAACGAGTAGCTCAGCGCCAGATTCCCGTGGCCGATCCTTGAGAAGAAACGAAAAGAAAAGCAAAAGGCAGAGTCCAAGTAAGAAGAGGAAGAGCGCCGGTCCAGCAAGAGTTGCGAACGAGATGAACTAGCGAACCAGCGATTGAACGAATGAACGAACGGGCTTCCATGCACCGGCCAAAGGGTCGAGAACAAAACATGGCGGTGACAGGCGACGGACGTGGGCTGTCATCAAAACCTTTTTCCCACCCACCGGGATAGACTCAGGCTCCCCCACTGTTCCCTTGATCTCTCTCTCTCGGCTCCTCTTCTCCCCCCTCCCCTGTGGTCGTCTGGCTCGGGAGAAACGTGACGGTCACGACCGACACTCTCTTGACTGGTTGCTTCTGTAGCGCGGGTGGTGTGAAGCGAGGGCATGGATGGATTGCGAGGAGCGGGCGGGGGGGCTGGTACGGCGCACGTCGGGGAAGTGAGACTGAAAGTTGGAGAATCGTCTTTCCGAGTCTCGTCTCGGTTCCCTTTCGTCGTTTCTCCAGTCTTCAGACTTGTCTCCAGACCTCCACAAGCGCGGGATCAAGTGGGCTGGCAGCCACAGGTACAGGCCTGCCCCTTCACTGGACTGTGCCATCCTGGCCAATTCTCCCATTCTGCTTGGCAAAGGGCGGCTTGGCTTCTTTCTTATTCCGTCTGGGTGCCGCCAACCACAAGTCACCGCTGTTCGGATCCCATCCCTCTTCGTCCACTGCCCGATCGTGTTGGCCTCCTTCACAGTGGCGGTCACGCAACCCCTTTCTGGCCTACCACTTTTCTGCCTCGTCCGTCGCCCGTCAGTGTTGGCCATCCCATACATTGAGACGCTCGGTATGCTGGGTTCTGGTGTTCCTGGCCACGATGTAAGCGACAGGCAATGGCTAACAGGGCCGGTCGTTTCGGAACGGCTTAGAGCGTGTCGAGATACTATACTATGAGGTTCCTGCGATCATGTCTTTCTCCTTCTTCTCATCCTTGAAGAGAAACGGTGGTGGTAGTGATGATGATGATGATGGAGGCAAGCTTCCATTTAACACGGCACGGCCGGTTCAACCTGAGGAAAGACCATGTACTCTCAACGTAGTTTGCAAAGCGGTTGGTCCGACACGGACAGCGTCACATCATTTAGGACGGAAAACGCTGGCAGGCTCATATCTAGCTCGTGGTCATGAGGGAGGGAGGTGCCCGACGTTGGGGTTTTGGTAACTGTAGTGAGGTCGTGCAGCATGCAATGGGACATGTGCCTACTCGAGACATCCATGGGTCGTGACAGTAGATGCAGCAGTCGAGGAACGGGTCAGAGGCGAGGGCGTCCCTGCAAGAACCCCGGATCCTCATCGACTGCATTGCAAACATGCGCCCAAACGGGAGCCAAGGACATGGGGGAGGGAGACCCTTTGGGCTGGCGGTGCCTGTCTGGCGGTTTGCCTCTACCGTTCTGCGTAGTGACGATGGGCGGCATAGCATCTCATGCTGGATGCTGGCACCAAGGCAGGCCAGCTAGATGGTGACCCGAGCCTGAGCTGGCCTGAGCTGACCTGACCTGAGTGCGCGTGGAAGGGCAAGGGTGGCGGCGGCGTCTAGTGGTGATGGTGGTGGTCGATGGCGATGGTATCCATGGACGATGGAGGGTGTCTCGTTCGCCAGCGTTCCGTCTGTGACTCGGCTGCACGTCGCCCTGCGCCACGAGTGACCCAAGAGTAGGTATTGTGAGTTGTCTCGTTTACCCCAACCTGCAGTCTCCAGGTTCTTGATGCAGGTGCTGGGTATGCCGTCGGTATATGGCAATACTACCTCCGTCGTCTGAACAGTAGCTGGGCGGTCGAGACAGGGGTGCTGTATGGCGGGAGAGAGTGCGGAGAGAGAGGTCGAGGAGGGACTAGAGGTGCACACTAGTGCATCCGCACGAAGAGACCAATGTAACGTATGCAGGCAAATCCAGTTGAGTTGGTTGTGAAGACGGGGTTTTGGAATGGGACGGGACGGATGGGATGGGATGGGTTGATTGATGTCGGGAGGGTTTTGGCAGGCTGATGACACCGAGTTAATTTGGAAGTCACTGCACGCAACAAACAGGAACGTGCCTACCTTCGTACCTACCTCAGTACCTAGGTAGGTAGGTACGGAGGTACGAAGTTACCTGACCTTGCGGACTTTTGTATACGTACCTTCCCATCGACCTAGTAGTAGTATAATACCCAGGTACCAAATGAGAAGTGGAAAGTACGCACCGGCATGTACTCTCCCGTGTCGCACCATACCTCGGGGAACCTGAGCAAGCGGTACCCGCCGGTCAAGCGGAAGATCCACTCCGAGGCCCAGGCACGCCAGTCCCGTCTCTCCCCAGAGATAGCTCTCTTCTCCCGTTCGAGGCGCATAAGGTACTGGCACATACCCCTTACTTGCTTACCTACAGGTACATGACAGGACTCTTAAGCAGCGTACCCAAGAACGGAGGTGTTCACTAACACAGACAGAGCATTGTAAACTACCTAATTTACGGATACCATACTGTTACACGAGATGAGCAAGGGCCCACAGGCACTCAATTGCCTCCAAACATCCTGTTAGATTAACTTTGGCTCCTCCGAGGGGCCCAAACCCGGCATTACTGAGTAAATGACCGACACAGCCAGCTCACTCACACACACACACTCACTCACTCACTCGCTCGCTCACACTCACACAGGTCATAGTGCGATGTTACGCGCAAGGGTGCCCGACCAATCTCCCCACAGACATGGGCAAGCTTTCAGGGTCCTCCCTTATGTCCGTCAAGCTTGTTGTTGGATATTCGTCAGGCACGGGTGAGCAGCAAAGTTTAAGACGGAAGGTAAACATCCACCTCGAGGGGACTTCCCTCTCTTTCCGTCCGGCCCAGGTCAATGTTCATCCTTCTTACAACAACATCAGCAAACATGCCTGACTCCTCACTTGCGCCCCTGCGGCGAAACCATCGTCACCGGTCCCCGAATCCCCCCCGTCCTAAGCCTGCCGTGGGTCGTCGTGTCGTATCCGTACTAATCAAGCCTACTCTAGACTCGCCATCACCTCCTCCAAATCATACTGCCCAAATCAATGGTCTGGTCCCACAAGACACGGCTCAAGACGGCACCGACTCCAGGACTTCCCCGACATCGCCAACTCACCACGTGTGCGTACTTTTTCGCAAACTAATCTACGCAGCACATGGTAGTAAAACTACCTAGTACGAATGTCTGCCACATCACCGCAAGACGCCCCGGCATTCCGCCCATCCCAGAGCCCCATCCACCTGTCCCTAAGCAAATCAACGAATCCTTCGGGAGCCAGAGTCGGTACCCAGCTCTTCCTTGATGGTGTCGATTTAATCTAAGCCAAGCCACCTGCAAGGGGAACGCTGCCGCACACTTCCTGCCCAAGACCGTAATCGGAACACACGCGTTTTGCCTGGCTTTACGGGTCAGTCGTGTCATGAAGCATCCCAAGTAGCCTCACACACATACACACGCACATACCAACCCTCCCTGGGATCGCGAAGAGGACTCAAGACCGGGTCGGTCTCGAAACTTTTCTCACATGTAAAGAGTTGGAGAAACTCAAAACTTGACGAAACGAGGGCCGTCGAGGACCTCGCGGACGACAAAAGGTACTGACTGCAAGTACAGAGTACGGATTACTGCAAGGCACTTCGTACTTGAGACCCGTCCTCCGTCTCGATTGGGTCGCTTTTCCCCTCATATGGGGTTCTGCAGGCTGGCTGCCACACCAATCTCGCCAGTCTCCTCACGGTGCAGACCTCGAGGTGCCTCCGAGTCTGGAGAAACGGCCACGCTGATCCGGCCCATTCAGCTGCCTCTACTGCGTACTACTACCTACGTAGGTACGGTACCGGTAGTGTAGAGTTAGACCTGGCACCGCTTCTCCGCACATATGCGGGGCAAAGCATCTTTCTCTTCACCTCCCAAGCTGCTACCGCACCACCACCACCACCACCACCCCTCGTCACAGTCGTCCCGCCCGCCTGCTCCACACACACTCACGCGCGCCGCACACACAGACAAAGTCACACCTGCATTCCCCCCCC
>JASUDE010000128.1:40096-112559 GCA_034509685.1 Colletotrichum cereale
CCGAGAGTCACGCCGCGTAGGGGTAAAAGCCGATCTTGTACGATGGCCTCGGTTTCTGCTTCACACTGAGCCGCCCTTCCGTCTTGTTGCTTGCTTATTTCGAGTGTCAAATCATTCCCGAGTAAGCTACACGCCACTCTGTGCGCATGGAGGCCATTCCTCTGCACCAACGAGATTAGTGTTGGCTTCTCGTTGTCAATCCCTCAGGGTATCCTTGTCCCTTTACCAGAGACTCAGAGTTGACGCCCGGGAGAGTCTACATCCACGAAACAATCCCCCCTCCTCCCAATTACGGCCTCTCTGCCTGGGAGGGCTGAAGAACGGCAGGCATTGGCGGAGCCAAACAAGTGCAACTTGCCAACACTTCAATGGCGAGTGGATCCTTCTGGAGAACTTTTGATGATGCGCGCGACCAGTGATCAATACAGGCGAGTACGAATACCACGCAACAACATTGCCCAAAGCCCACCTTTCCCCAGAGACGATGCCCCGTCACGGCTTCATGCGAGTCACAGGTCCTCTTCTGCGGACCCGGATCTCATGGCTCAGTTGTGACAGTCCTGCCGTAAGGGCACCGAACTCCCCGACAGCCCAGGAAATGGATCTCGGACATGGCGAAGCAGCCGGATTTCATCTTCATCTTGGGCCACATGCATGAAGCAGCGCCGTTCGAGGGTTAGATTATGCCGTGGACATTTGACCGACGTCTCGGTACCAGAAGTTGCTCTCGAGCTCTACCAAGTGATGGAGGCTACCCACAGGTACAGGAACGAATGATCGGTCTCCCTCTCCCGATGTTTGGTGACTGCCCCACCACCCAGCCCTCTCTGTCCATGCCATGCCATCCATAAACGACGTAATGGCAGACCTTCTCGCGATCGTCGCATACCTACCTAGAGCAGGCTGTTGATTGACCATGACATATGATCTCTGTAGGATCGTCAGACGAGTCATCCAGGCAGACAGCTCCTCGTCGACGTCTTTGATGGGAAACACAAGCTGGAATGGGCGCCACCAAATTAGGTTGCTCACACTGCCACGAGGTATTTAGCCTAAAGACGGTACGGCGTCGAGGGGCGGCGCCATACCATTAACGGTCTTCGGTCCGCAACTCCAAGATTTACATAGGAAGATCTGACTGGCGCCCCCCTCCCATTCGTGGCTTTGCCACAGGTGCTTCCTCCACGAACCAATCGACACCCCTTGTTCTTACCCCAACTCATCCACACCAGGTCAAGCTTACCTACCTCCGGCCCCCAATACCACAAGTATTCGTACAACCCCCCTCACCACCAATGGTATCAGTCACCCATAATATGTGAGCGCTGTGCCCTTCATACTGTCTACCTAATCCAGTCCAACCCAACTTCTCTCAGTCTTTGGTTCTGTTATCCAACTGACCAACGTCAGCGACCACCTGTTCTGGTCCCATGCGCTGATTATCTCTGATGTTTTGAGTCTTGAGCACTCAAAGACCAACAGCCTTGACGCTGTGTCGGCTTTCAGCAACATCAGAGCATGAAGCGAGCTGCTGCCGAATGCTCCTCATCGTTCTCTATACGAGTAAAGGTACTTACCAAGCGGGTCATGCGCATACATAGTAGCGTCTCCGCAATGTTACTCTCTCATATTGTCGCTTCTGCCCGAAACCAAATGGGTAGCCATTCCGCTCTCCTTAGTGTCTGGCCTACCGTCTCCCATCTGGACGTGATTTGTTTCCGTTCGCCCTTCACAACCACGTGGCATACGCAGACCGCCTGAGATCGGGGAGGGAACGGCCAACGGCTAGGCATTTCGGCAGATGTCTTTTGGCGCCCGTTGCAATGCATTCTGATTCAGTTACCTTTTACGTCAACCATCAGTCATGATTGAGACACAGGGATATATTTCTTCTGTTGTGCAGCATATGCGGCGTATAGTTTCATCCCAATATCGTCCCAGTCGGAGCGCATGACCCTGGTCTCCGTTGGTCTGGTGCCCTCGTGCCGTCGTGGCTCGATCAGGCCGTCATGGAACCTTCTCAGCCAATAACTCATCGCCGGAGGATCGCACCGTCATTGGCTGCAGTCACTGTCAGACCATCATACCCAGGCCAATGCGTCCAAGTCCTGATGTGCTCTTATTGCCCTCTCATCAAGACTGAGCGGCAGGCAAATGACGACGGATAGTCTAGGTAGGTAGTGGATCTCCGTAAGCTTGCAACCTTTACACAGAGCCGGTCCACTATTATATGAAGCAACCACCATGCATGGGCTTGCCTCGCTCATCACGATTTAGGTATTGTGGCATCGCAGCAGATCTATATCAGGGGTCATCTTCGAAACTTTGAAGCAACGCAGTCTCAAGGTGTTTCCTTTGTCGGTGTTTTCGGGATCTGGGCCGCCCTTCCATGCAGGGGTAAACTATGTCGTATACTTAATCTTTTGATCGATGGAAACAGGAGCTCAGCCAGACCTCATCGCGGCCCGGCTACCAAACGATTGGGACATGAGTCTGCTGTCCGCTCCTCAGTCGTGTTTCAGCGCCTGAGAACAAACAGATCTGGGGCTTGTTGGCCGTTTTTCCCGCACACCCCAAGGAAGACGGCTAATGACTCTAACATGGAATCACACCCAGCTTCTCGGGTATCGACACGATACCCAGACTTCCTGGCAAACTGTTCCGGAAGTTTCCCTAGCGGCTGCTGCGCATCGTGGGGAACTGCGGGAAAAAAGACGTCCTCTTCCCAGAGCGAAACCTTCTCTCGTGACACGCCCTCCGCTGATCAAGGAGGATCCCGCCGTCTCTGCTACCGATCAGTTTACGATCAGGGCAGCACCAAAGCTGAACAGGATGGTCCTTCGGGGCGTTGGAAAAATCGACGATCTATAGTCGGGAGACCATCTCAGAGGGGACGGCTTATCGTGTTCTCCGGGCCACTTGCGAGCCTCAAGTATCGCAGGGAGCGCAAACGACGATGCTCATGTAAACACTTCTGGCGGCCAGACTCGATGCTACCTAGCATTACAACGTCATACTAACCCGGTCGGCCAGTTTCGAGACCAGCTTCTTCTGAATTGTGTCCCATCCCTCCCATCAGCCTCGGCCAAGCCGTACGGGATGAGACGGCCGTTCCGCACGGGGCATTCGGGCCTGTGAACATGACATTTGTCCGGCCAGAGCCACTGTTGATGCGACCTTTGTCGAACCGTGACTGACTATCCACATGTGACGACGGTACCTGACTTCAAGCCTGGCACTTAGGCTCAACAATATCCGGGGTTCGGAGAAAAGGAGATATTCTATAGTTGCTCACACGTGCCGGTTAAACTATGTCAAAGCAACCGGCAGTCGTCAGGATGCAAGCAGCTCTATCAGGATCGCACAGATTGCAGGAATGACGTCTGACGGAGAGATTCCCTCTCTTGGAAAGGTGACGCTCTTGGGCAGAGAAAGGGGGTGGGGGGTGTGCTTGCTTTCTGATCTTCTGGGTGGTTCAAGCGCACGAAACCAACTGCTTGAGACGCCCGGTACGACCAGCAGTACGTCGAGGGTTGCAGCGGGCGCTCCACCGCAGGCTTGCATGACAAGATTGCAAAGGCAGCCAGTCTGTCTCGAGGCAGAGCAGCGGCGCATTAGTCGAGGTACTAGGTGGGGAAAGGCGGAGGGGGGAGGGAGGTCCTGGATCGTATACTTGCGGCCATCATCTCTGTGCTTGGCCGTTGATGGACGGGCTCGTCGCCACTCCCTCCCTCCCCCAAGCCCCGAGGCAACCATCAATGACGTGGGCCAGCAGTTAGACCTTGGGTCACGGCGTCAATAGAGGAAAAGAGTAGTCGATCCTTCGGGGCTCCTCGGAGGTGTAACCAGCTGACGGCGCTGGGAAAGCGGCATGAGCATGCATGTTGTCGAATGAACTCAAGTTTAGGTCAGGTTTGGGTGGGGCTGCCACCTGAGATTTCCCTTTGCATTTCAAAGGTCCTAAAAGGTTTGGTCTGGGACGAGGGCGGAGGGAGGCTCTCACGTCTCTGGGGCGGAATTCTGCACGGGGAGGCCGAGGTGGGAAGAGGTCTATTGTTGGATGGCCGTATGCAGGTTCGCCTTCCGTCTGTCCATAATAGTGCCCCTCTTCCCAAGTGTGGATTCCTCCCGCCGAGCCGCGGTCATCTGCATCCGGCGGAATGAACTAGCCAGATGCCACGTTATAGAACTCGAACACATCGTGCTCTAAGGTTGATGGTAGCGGGATGAACCGGCGCCATAAGGGGGTGACCTTGACGATTATAAGTAATCTCTTGCAAGATCCTACAAGTTGTACACACACGCACACACAATTTATTACCAGTACGCCCGGCAGCAAAGCCGAAAGAACAGCTTAAGCTGACTACATATAGTGCTGATTTTGTACCCTAGTCCGCTTAAAGCCTATACGTGCTGTTTCTATTTCCTGTTTACTCCTCTAAATCTGCCGACTCGCTACGGGTTCCTATAGTGTAATTGTATCATTAGTATGCTATCTTGAAGCCTGTTCTCTCAGTGTTTAACGTTCTATTTATACAAGGTAGTGCCTTGAGGTGGGAAATCCCAGACTACTTCTAGCCTTCTGGTTGGCCGATTCACCTCCAGAAGTGGAGCGTCTGCTCGGCAAAATCCGACGCTTTCTGCTTTCTCAGTGACAATCCGCCACATTTGACAGGGACCTATGGATACCTACCTGTACGACCTTAATCTTTATAAGATTTGTTTAATAAGACAGTTAAAGCATAGCCCCAGGGACACAGTGGTTTGCTCTATAAGGGTTACATTCATTACTGTAAGTACTATATAATACTGTAACTAATCAGATAACAAGCCATCTATTTACCTAAGATCTTTTCATTCGCCTGTTGTTAGAGGCAGCTAAAACATGTCTAAAGCCCAGCAGTTACCATTCACCTTGTATATAACCTCAACCTACGTCTTTTATCTAGTCTGATACGTATCTCCGTTTATCCTTACTTCCTTATTGCCTTTAAAACGCCTGACACCTAAGTCCTAATAATGCACTTTACTATCCTACAGTCTTACGTCTTATGGAGTCTAATTCTTCCGGCTATCAAACCTGCAGCTGCAGCTGCAGTTCGAACGGCCTACAGCCATCGAAAACGTGACTTTGACGACGAATACGATCACGTTTACCAATCCGTACGGAGTTCAATGGCGTGTAACGATGCCCAAATGCGCACGATTATGCAAGGCGTTGGAGAGGCACAAGAACTTGCTGATTCAGCTTCTAAAGCCCTGAGAGTTAAAGGTAGTGAAACATCACTAGCCTTTCAAACCTGGTTTGGAGAAAGTAAGTACCTGTCTGGTCTATTGTAGTGGTGATGCTGAAAGCTACCCTCCTTCTCTGCTCCTGCCCTGCTTCTTTGGGTTATATGCGCTTGCGTATGCGTGCGTATGCGCAGCGCCCTCGTCACGTGACCAATTATCCCTACTTTCCACTTGCCCTTAACAGTACCTAAGGTAAACGCAAAATAAGATAGTAAAAGAGTGCTAATATAGACATTAGGTAATGCTTCTCCTAAAACGGTCAAGAACCTTATTAACCAGCACTACATGACTACGCATACGCATTTATTACCTCCTACTATTCCGATGCGGGTTGTTGGAGACAGCCTTCATGAGTTGGAAGTCTCTGATAATGACCCTCAACCGGGACTTGACTCTCTAGGTTATGTGTGTCCGTCTGAGGACAGCCCACTGAGTTATATCTGTGAAAGCCACAGTGATATGGAGGCGGTTGCATCTGCCCTGGTGACTATGCGATACCGTAATAGTGAAAAGCGTGTAGGGCCTACTGTACTTGCAGTATGCCCTACTTTCTTCAACAATGAGTTTGTCGTCACCAACGCCGAGATGGTAGAATCCTTTCATCAGAATATTCATCAGACACTCTATTCAAAAGGCTATTATTTACTTCATGAGCTTCAGCATATGCCTAAAGCAACATCTCCTGGTCTCCCTGCTGTTGACGTAGAGGATCCACGTGATGAGAGCCGTTCGTGCTATTCAGTAGAATGGTGAGTCTCTGTCATGGACTTTTTACTAATATAACTAATCGTTTTGTGATTTAGCTGTCTCTCACTACCACATCATCTACAGATCAGAAACGCCCAAAATTTGGCACTCTTTGCTCTTGACACTGTTGGACGCCCAGAGAATGCAAAGCCAGGAACCAGACCATCCTCAAAAAGTATGATCTTTAAACAATTTGAATGAACAGGATCGAGACATCCGGCGGGTGGATTGGACCAGGAAGCTACTCGAGCAATGCTGGGAGTGAAAACAAATAGATGTCCTGATCTTCACCAAAACAAAAGAATGTTGGACAGCTTTGCGTAGAGGATGTAGGAAACATACAAGCCCTTCGGTAGACATTTCTGGCCCTATTTGGACAAAACTCTAAAAAAAGAGAAAGGGAAGAGTGGCGGAAAACGAACATTTTCACCAGGAAACATTTCCCCTAAAGTTGACAAAACAACCCTCTAATCAATCTCTATACCAGCTCCAGCACTCTTCACCCAAGAGTACCCATTCAGGCTCGTTATGGCGGTGATACGAAGACTGACTGTGCCTTGAGGGCAAAAAGTTTACGCCCATACTTGCCTAAATTCATACACAATTTCGGTTTGTGCGACATGTTTGTGCACGTAACGACAGTGCAGCACACTAAACCCATATATCATCACAGCTAGGTCGCAGTCGATAAGTGATGCATCGTGCGCTCCAATCTAGTTTTGATTTCTTTTGCGGGTATGATTTTGGTTTCTGAAGCTCGCAGTGATACGGTTATGGTGCTCACTTCTCGACGCATTGCAGGCGCGATCAAGTATCCACACTGCCATCAGCAGGTTACAATTATTGAGTATCTAGGTTGGTGTCAGCAAACCGAAGCGTATTGAATGTTACGCTAGAGACTTGTCGGCTATCTCGCTAAACATGGATGAGGCTATAGAAAAGTTTATCCAGTAACGGCCGCTCAAGGCCAGTCTATATTTAAGCAGGTAGATTGGCTAGAATACGAAACCAAGCGGGAAATGGTCTCTACGGACTTGATCTGATCAAGATATTAGCCAATGATCATGGCTGCTGTCATAACGCTCGGTATACATACTCTATAACTATTGTGGAGGTTTAATGTCTTAGATCTTTACCAGTCGGCGACAAAGCGTCTCAGTCTCACAACAAACCTGATACAGACTACTCAAAGACGATCAGCATATGAGGCTAGGCGATCAATAGTTCGTTTAGAATAGAAAGAACGTAGAGTTCAAAGATATTGACTCCTATGCATCTTGTTCTCCAATCAATGTTAGCCTATTGTTGAACGGTTTAATTCAAGTCAAAAGGATTCGTCTTTCTAAGTCTTCTATCGTAGGGCCATAACAAACGTTTTTCAGCCGGCAGCATACTGACTCTTCTTCCTCAACGTCGGCCCAAACTTCCATAACAACAGCGGCCCAGGCCACCCAATCGCCACGCCCAACAACGCAAGCAATGAGTTACCCCAGCCATAGCCCAGCTTGTCGTACATACTCGGCGCAAACAGAGGGAAGCCGAAGCCCGCCAAGCTCCTCAGTACCGTCGCCGCCGCCACCGCGCTCGCGGCGTACTTGGTGTACGTGTCAACAAGGTAGCCCTGAATACACTGGAACCCGACAATCACCCCGGCGCTGAAGATGACGGCGCCAATGTTGGGCACGATCCAGTGCGTGTGGTACTGCGCCGACCAGCCGTAGATAAGAAGCCCCGCCGGGACCAGCAAGGCGCCGGGGATCATCAACGGCACACGAAACTCGGGGCGCCCGGGGCCGCCATCGGGGACGTACCGACGCTTCAGGGCGGCGTATATGCGATCCTGCATCGGCGCACACGTCTGCGCTCCGACGAAGAAACCAAGACCCAGTGAGATGTAGTTCAGTCCGCTGATGCCTACAGATTGGCCGTACTCGCCAGTCCAGAGTGCCGGAAAGGTCGAAAGAACGAGGTACATCAGGCCGTAGAGGTACATCATGTACAGCGCGAGGAACTGCACCAACGGCTGGGTGCCGAGGAGGCGAAACGGACGGGTCAAGGCGATGCTGAGCGTGCGGGCCATGGTGCGGTCGGGGTGGTCGAATTCGGTATGTAAAGCCGCGTTGCCCGTCTCCTTCATGAGGCGGTTCTTTCTCCGGTTGAGGAGGACGGGAGCGTACGTCTCTTGGAGGACAAAGACGCCGATGGACTGGATGACGGCAGTAAGGATCGTGGTGCTGTAGAAGATCCAACGCCATGTCGTGTTTTGCGTAACGAAGCCGCCAGCGATTGGACCGATGGCTGGCCCAAGCATCGGCATGAGAGTGTAAATCGAAATGGCCTTGCCGCGTTGCTCGGCTTCGAAAAGGTCCGCAAGAACACCGCCGCCAATGGCGAGAGGCGCGGAGCCACCAAGGCCAGCGAGAAAACGGAACGCGATGAGTTGGCTCTTCGTGCGGGCGAGGCCGCACCCGAGGTTGAAGCACATGTACAAGACGTTCGTGAGCTGGAGGACGATGACGCGTCCGTAGAGCTCCGAGAGTGGGCCCCAAGCCAGAGGGCCGACGGCGTAGGCGAGAACGAAGATGGAGAGGACAAGAGCCTGCTCGAAGGAGCTGGTGATGTTGAGTTCACTGCCGATGGCCTCCAGGGCGGGGGCGACCATGGACGATGAGACTGGTGAGAGGAGGGTGAAGCATGATACTGATGACGTTAGTGAGTGAGTCTTGCTTTACACCAGGAAATCATCATACCGCAGAAGACTGCTGCCCATTTCCTTCTCATGGACCATTGCTTCGGGTTTCCAGGATCCTTTGGACCATCCCATGCCACCAAGTTGGGATCCCGTGGAGTTCTGGAGGACGGTGTCTTTTCCGAGTCCAGTTGCGGGCCGAGTTCCAGGTCTCGCCTGTTCGCGATGCCATCTCTGACCTCAGATATTGTCCTTGAGAGGGAGCGCGACCGGATGCTCGTCGTGCTCTGGAGGACGCGCCCACTGTGACCTGAGCTGCTGTCGCTGCCCTCCGAGGAAGTTGAGTGCCGCGGGGAGCCCGTCTGCTTCTCCTGGATTTCCTTTTCCGCCGGGGCGGTGATTTTTCTCTCGACCTCCTGTCTCAGCGTCTTGCGCTGAGGGCTTGCTGGCTGGTCTTCATGATGAGGTTCATGTTGAGTTGCGGGAGTTGTATTATTTGTGTCCGCCATCACCGGATCAGTTTACTGATGAAAAAGAGAACCAATGTCTGCCTCTAAGCATGCCAGGCCAACCCCTTGTCATTGATTGTATTGCAAGTGTATACTAATGATGTGAGGAAGGACAGGCAGGAGAGTAAGACTTGGACAGATAGAGGTGGGGGTATGGGCTTAAACCAATGTAGTAACACCAGACAAACAGCCGGAAACGCCCTTCAAATTAAGTAAAACAGAAGCGATGGGAAATGGAGGCGACCGTAGAAGAATAGTCATTCCCAACGAAATCTCTTAACCCCGGTTGCCCCAGCCAGTGTTTCCCCAGAAGCGCGGCGGGTCGTACATCATTACTCCATTGGCCACGTATCTGCGCCTTCGCGCTTCGGGAAGGTGGACGCTTTACCGATATCTCTGACCCAGGATACTTACTAGGTAGATCGGCTTGCTGTAAATGCCGTCTGCTGACATGGATAATGTGAAAGCAGCACAGCGAGGCGAGGAACTCGGGCAGACACAAGTGCATTCCCTCGGCCACATGATGATCTATGACGCGGCGCTAGGCGCCGAAATGCCCGACCGCTTCCATTGTTCTCCAGGTGCTTGGGCCTTTCCACCACATTACCCAAGACCATGGCTGGCAACAGTTGCCATTGAGAAGGTGGAAACGAATGATGCAGGCTTGGTCAAGGCGGAAATAAAGAAGCACAAACGCCGTGCCTCTTGGATGGAGCGCATGGCGCAGCAAAGAAAACGAACTACCAGTGCCGAGTGGCCGGGCTTCGTCTCCGTACTCCGTAATTTCGCCTGCCCGTCCCGGCGCCGGTGCCGAATCGGCAACTGAGCCAGGGTCCCTGGTGTTCGGATGACAGCTACTGTTGGTTCGCTCTGGATTTAGATGGAGCTGACCTCTGCCATGGCGCTTGGCTGTGCAGTGAACTTGTCACAGCGTGCAACCTTTTTCGGCCGCAGAACTGTGACGTAGAGATCATTGGATGTACTGCGCCTCTGGTTTCGGTTGTTGCCCGACATTTCGCACATGGGGGGAGGGGGGGCAAGAAACTAAAGCTGAGATGGTCCATAATCAATGGCTACCAGCCCACGATTCGAGATGCCGGCATTACAGTAGCTGATGATCAATCAAGCAAGTGGATGATGCACTTTCTTCGTGTCGTCCTCACGCCAATGCGAACAATTCAAGAGCGGAACGTTCGGTGTAAATGGTCAGAAATATCTCGATTGACTAACGAGTGACACAGCAGAGCGCCATATATCCGCTGATAAGTAGGAACAGATAATTCTCGCAGTTGCCAATCTTGCAAGACTGGAGGCACTATCCGAGTAAGGTCACATGCTCATGCTATTCGTAACAACCAGACCTCTAAGCCAGCTATACCTAAAGCCAAGTCCCAACAACGCCGTAGACCGTTTGCCTCGTTTTGTGAACGGGCTGGAGAGCCAAAAAATCGAGTCCGATAAAGTTGCTTTTGTAAGTGGTATCTTGTTTCAGAGGAATCCAAGGCACAATGGGGAGACGTCCATCTCGTTGGCCTCATGCGGCGACATCCGTCTTGGTGTCAACCTTCTTCGCCTCGGGCTGGGCGGCGCCATCGTCCTCGCGGGCGCGCTTGCCGTTGTCGTTCTTATCTTCCGCGACAACCTCGCCCTTGGGGTTCGTGGCCTGGATGGTAGGCTTGCCACTGTAGGACTGGTTAGTAAAGCTGCTCGCTCCAGAAGAACGAGAGAAATAAAAGAGTTTGGATACGTACGCGTTGCGGTCGCTTGTGACCTCGCTGGGGTCCTTGCGGTTCTCCTGGTTGTCGCGACCGCCCCGGCGGTCTCCACCACGGCCGCGGCCACGGCCACCACGTCCACCTCGGCCACCCTTGAAGCCGTTCTTCTGGTCGTGGTCACGGCGCTGCTTCCAGTCGTCCTTGCCGAAGTTGCCGCCACGGCCGCCACGGCCACGACCGCGTCCGCCACGGTCGTTGCCCTCCTTACCCTCAAAGAATCGGCGCGAGGTGTTGGGCTCAAGTTTGCCGGCGTTGATCAGAGCGCTCTTCTCACGAACGTAATCGATCTTAGGCATGATCTTCAGGTCGTGATCCTTCCACTTGGGCTTGGGGTCGAGGGCGACAAACTTCTGGGCAGCCTCCTCGTCGGGGAACTCGACGAAGACGGAGCCCTTGAAGAGCTTCTCGTTGGTGCGGCGGAGGCGGACGGCGTTGATGGGGCCGAACTGGGTGAAGAAGGCCTCAAGGTCGAACTGGGTGGAGGGCTCCTCGTCGCCGAAGCCCTTGACGTAGACGCAGCGAGCGTTGTACTTGTCGCTGCCGGGAGCGTAAGCCTGCTTGCGCTGGATGGTCTCCTCGCCTTCCTCGCCAGCAATGTTGACCTGAGTGCTCTCCTTCAGAGCAGCGACAATGGCGGAGTAGGGCTGGAAGCGGCGCATGCGCTTGAAGTTGGTGATGGTCTTGAGGGGGATGGGCTTGTTCTCGAATCCGCCAGTGAGCTCCCACAGGTACTTGTCATGGGGCAGGTTGCTGTCGGAGAGGTAGAATTCGACCTAGATCCGGTCACGTTAGCCAATGCGATCATGCCTGGTTCACACGTATGCGGCGCCTTACCTGCTTGCGGATCTCGACAGGGTCGTCCGTCTCCTTGAGAAGCGAAGCGTCGAACTTCACGTTGTTGGAGTGCTGCTTGCTGTCGATCTGAGCGGTTGTCTTGATGATGCCGGCATCCTTCTTCTCGGGCTCGGCAGGCTTAGCCTCGGAATCCTCCGTGTGGACAGTCTCTTCGACCTTGACAGGCTCTTCGACCTTAACAGGCTCCTCAACCTGGGCGGGCGCCTCGGCGGCAACAGCCTCGACGGGCTTGGTTTCCTCGGCGGCGCTCATGGTGTAAGGTGTCCAAGTATGTGGATTGCGATGGATGGATGTTCTGTACAACAAGATAATCAATTGCGGATTCTTCTTGAGGGTAGGTATTGTCGAGTGCGTGTAGAAGGTGAGTAAGACGGCGAAGGGAAGAGGCTCGAGGGCAAGAATACTATGTGGCGGGGTAGGCAACCACGGAGAGTCACAGGGGAAAAGTGAGTAATTCGGAAAAAGCTTACAGCAAGAAGAACCAGTCAATGCGATTCGGCGGCTCTAGTACCACAACTGACTTTTGCTCGGGAGTGTCTTGCTATTCGAGCTGTTAGATATCGCCAGTTGGGAAAATAACAATTCTTCGGTAGGTGGTAGTAGTAGTGGCGCGGGAATGGCAGAAAAAATAAAAATGGCGGCGGTTCCCCCAGCAGTGAGGATTTTGCGACGAGAATTCGCATGCACGAGCGAGAGCTCCAGTTTCTGCCGCAGCGGGTTGCGCGCATTCGATGCCACACCGCCCGCAGCTGGTCTCCACTTGACAAGGTGGGGGACTGAAAAAATCGACCACACAAGTGACAGCGAGCATCGTGAATGCTACGGGGGGCTGGGTACGTACCGGCTTGATCCTAGGGGGACTTCGCCAGCTGTTCTGAGCCTCCAGCCACGAACTTCAGGGACCAGTTTTCCTTAGGTAAGCAGCTTAGTCCACTGATCATGCAGAAGTACCAAGGCATGGACTTTTATGTCGTCGCACGTGACTACGTGAGAGCTGCTCAGTTAGGCCAGTTGAGGTACGTACCGTCTCGTCGGGAGATGCCGTCCCATCACCAAAATTTCCGTCTCTGCGTCCCTATGCTCCTGAAGCTGTCACCATCCCTCTAGCTCCCAGCACCTGACCGTATTATCCCAATTAGCCCAACATGAGAGGTAGAAAGCCCAGGTGGTACAGCTTGACCAAGCCTGTAAGTTACTCTCCATCCATAATCCTAGCCCGAGTGTCAATCGCAGCGTTCCCCCAATCCCTCGGTGAACCTGATGCGACACACGAGCACTTGCCCTCGCGGCACGGGACCACGGACAGAAGCTGACCACCAATGATTCACCCATAGAAACTCCGCCAGTCATGGAACAAATACAATCTATTTAACATTGCAAAGGCAACCCCGAGGCACGGTCGCTTTGCAAGGACCTTCTTCCAGCAGAAATGGGCCGCCAAGTCTGCGACCCGTGGCTACCACGGCGCTCACATCAAGGAGACGGACTGGAACCGCGCCTTCTCCCGCCGCCTCTTCTCCGCTGTCGATATGCCGCCCGAATATCTCGCTTCCTTTGATGGCTCGGAGCAAGCCGCCGGCCGCGGCTCCGGCCTACACGCCGAGCCAGGCTCCAAGGACCGCACGCCCACCGCCGACGACTTCTCCCTGTACGAAAAGGAACGACAGCGCCGGGCCCGCGCGCTCAGCGGTTCGGGTGGCCAAGTCAGCCATAGTGCACAGAGGCTTATCACAAGGGATTCGAGGGGCCAGTTGTTGGCCCAGCCCGTTCACGAGATGACGCCCTACATGCAGATGGCTTACGCGCCGCTCGAGAGGAGGCTAGACGTCGCCATCTTCCGCGCCATGTTCGCCAGCAGCACGCTCCAGGCCAAGCAGTTTTGCACACACGGCGCCGTCAAGGTTAACGGCAAGCCGGTAAGCTCAAAGAGGACTTTCATCACGTGGTAGACAAATAACTGACCCCGATCCTTCAAGATGCGTTATGGTGCCTACAAGCTCAACCCGGGCGACATGTTCCAGGTCGACGTCGACTCCGTCCTCTATGCCACCGGCCGTGCTAAAACCCCCGCCCACGCAAAGTTCCTAGCCGGTGAGGACTGGGAGACCAAGAACGCCTTCAGGGACTCCAAGGAGGGCAAGAGCAGTATCCTCGACCCCGAAGCCTCAGAACAGGCGTCAGCCGACACACCAGTCGAGGCCGAGGCCGAAGCCGCTGCCGAAGCCGCTGCTGAGGACGCTGCTGGGGCGGCCGTCGAGGGCGGTGAGGATGCCGCCGCCGCGTCAACAGAAGAGAGCGAGGCGGCGTCCGAGGAGGAACGCCGCGCTGCGCACCACAAGCAGCTCAAGGCCCTCGTCCGCTCCGCGAAGTCCCTCATCAGCGACGGCGAGGGCCTCAACCCCCGCAAGAAGCGCCAGCTTCGCGCCTTCATGACGGAGACCAAGCGCGTCCTCTCCTCCTCGGGCCGCGCAGCCAGCACCGAAGCGGCGTCTAACAACCCCAACGCCGTCATCGACAGCCTCTCCGCCATGCTCAAGGACTTCAAGCTCGATGGCACCCAGGTCGAGGCCGTCCCCGCCGAGGGCAGCCAGCAGCCCGAGCAGCCCAAGCAGCAGACCGAGCACAAGGAGAAGGCCGCCATCAAGACCATCACCGATCTCGTCTCCTCCAAGGAGGTCCGTAGGCAGATCGACGGCCTGTCACGGGACGAGCAGAAGGCGCTGGCCAGCTTGCTCAGCCGGGACGCCGAGAACCCCATTGACGAGTCCAAGCCCTACTGGACCCCCTGGGAGCCGCGCCGCTACATGGCGCCCTTCGCCTTCATTCCCCGCTACCTGGAGGTGAACCAGAACATCTGCGCCGCTGTCTACCTCCGCCATCCCGTCGCCCGCCGCGGTACGGCCGAGGTGCCCACCCCCTTTGCTTACGAGACCAACCAGCTAGCCTTCAACTGGTACCTGAGGAGGCATTAAACGCGTGATGACGAGGACGCTTGCATGTGCGAGGGTGTTGCCAAGCGGTGTCGGGGAGGGAGAGAAGGTGGGGGAGATGATGAACCGCTCAGGTAGGGGAAGGGAGTATGCGGTATTGTACAACAGGGATATAGAGGCCAAAACTTGTAAGACTGCATGTTACAAAAGAAAAGGCTTAGATGGGTCTTTTATGTACATCATCAATGGCAGGGGAAAATGATAAACCTCTCTGCCTTGTCAATTATTTCAAATTGGCCAATTCCCTTGACGTGAGACAGTGTTGCTGCGAAGGCACATGAAACTTCATATGAAGAAGCCAGCATTCTATCAACCTGATGGAAACTCCACGGCTGTTTGGCATTCCCACAATGTTTTGACTGACGCAAAGATATATATGTCTGTCTACACATATTAGCAGTACGCGGCTGTGCGGTCGGTACGCGGCCGTCGCCAGAGTCTACAATCACTCGTAACGCACAATGGGGCCAAAGAGTTCTAGGGAATCATCCTTTTCGAAAAGCACACTGAAACTAAAGCTAGCAAAGACGTCAAGGAAAATGAAATGCCAAGTAAGCGAAAACACCTGTCATACCAGGCCGTCTTCAACCCCTCCTTCGCCATGACCTCATCCGAGTAAAATACAACATCGAGGGGGTGGTTTGCTAGACATAAGCGGGCTGCTGCCATCATCACGACGCAGCGGTACCATCTGTCTACCATGATCGTGTTTGTCCACAGCTGGAAGAAAGGTGGCTGGTTCAACACCATGAGACAGAAGAGTATCGAGCGTGGCGTCGTAGATTATAAAAGCCTATTCCGAGTGGCAAGTCCTTTTCCGAAAAGAAATGAATCCACGAGAATACTCTGCTAGCGCAAGTGTCTCCCACCGACTAAATCAAGTTTCTTCCGAGGTCCTCCGCGGCCGAGTCTGCCATTTAAAGAGACAGACTACAGCCAGTAGGGCTGCAAAAGTGTTCCGTGAAACGCCTCATCGCCAGAACCAAGCCTCGCGGAAGCAATGACTCGTCGTATTTGTTTCTTTCGCGTGTTCCCTCCTTAGTCTGCTTCAAGCCCCCCCCCCCCTTGCATGCCTGCTTCGTAAAGACTTTTTGGTGATGTTGGGATTCCGTGTGTGATTAGATGAGGGGTTTGGTTGATTAAAAGAGGTCCAGAGAAAAGGGGTGATAAGAAAGAACAAGAAGAGAATTGACACAAAGAGACGCGTTGTGCTGGTATTGTATGGGCATCATTGGGACTTGGACATGGGTCGTGGAAAGTAGAGAATGCGAACAACGTGGGGGCGTCGAGAGACCGAGGAGGAGGCATCTTAACGGAGCGAGAAGCCCTTCCTCTTGCCTTCTTTCTCGATGGGCCGACCGCTCTCGACTCTTTGCTTCTTCTCTTCGAGCTCCATGCGTTGGCGCTCCAGTTGCTCCTTCATCTCTCTGTGACGGGAGTAGAGCTCTTCTTCGCTCTGCTTCAGCTTGCTCTCCTTCTCGGCGACCTTCTGTTGGAAGACCATCTTCATCTCGGCCTCCATCTTGGCGAGCTTCTGCTCGTGCAGGGCGCGCTCCTCCTCCTGCTTGACGGCAGGGTTGACCTCTTTGAAGACGCTGGGGTCCTGCGACACACCCATGCCGATGAGCTTGTCGGTACGGTAGTTCTCGTACAGGCTGTTGTTGGTGTGCTCCTTGAGCTCCTCCATGTGGGTACGGATGAGCATCTGGCGGAGCTTGACGAAGTCGCAGTGCTCCTCGTTGTCGACCTCAATGACACCCCAGGGGTAGCTACGTCCGCGGACCTTGCGTCCGTCGGCGTTGGTGATCTCGTTGGTAGCACCGACCACGGCGAAAGGAACCTTGGACATGATCTCGTTGTTCTCTGCGATGGTCTCCTCATCGTCAAGCTCGTAACGCGGGCCCTCGAAGATCTGGATGTCGTGGTACTTGATGTCGGAAAGAATCTGATGGCAGGTCAGCGTGTGCAATCATAGGGCCACATAGGATTGAACATACTCTGGACTTGAAGTTGGCAATCTCCTCATCGGTGAGGGTATCGGCCTTGGCAATGACGGGGATGAGGTTGACCTTGGTGTGAAGGCGGCGCATAACCTCGATGTCGAGGGGCTTCAGGGAGTGGCCAGTGGGCTGGATGAAGAAGACGCAGGCATGGATACGGTTGTCCACGATGTTCATGCGGTTGACCTTGTTCTCGGCATCGAGGTAGGCGTCGTAACGCTGCTCAATGTTGTCGACAATCGGGCGCCAGGACTCGTCGTTGTTGACAAAGTCACCGAAGCCAGGGGTATCGACGACTGTCAGACGGAGCCGGACGCCAGCCTCCTCGATGTCGGCGCTGATGGACTGGATTTGGACAGTCTTGGGGAGGATGTCGAGGCTAGGTCCTTTGCGCTCCTTGGGAGGGTACAAAGAGGTGTTGAAGAGAGTGTTGACGAGCGTCGACTTTCCAAGGCCGGATTCACCTAAAGGTCGACTCCGTCAGTTCTTGTCCTCGACCTCTGGGGATGGAAACCAAAACTCACCAACGACCATCACGTTGAAGTTGAAGCCCTTGCGGACACTCTTGCGGTGCCATTGGTTAGGCAGGTTGGCAAAGCCGACATAGCCGGTCAGCTTGCGACGAACAATGTTCCTAAGATCACTGGACGGAGCCGACGGGGCAACACCAGCTTGGTAAGAGTCAGAAACGGGCTCTTCCGGAGGAGGCGAAGTAGGCGCCCGCGAGGGCGGCGGGGAGGTGGCAGGAGAACCTTCAGATGCTGTTTATGCAATCATGTCAGCAAATCCAATCACTTGCAAAATGGGTGTGGTAAGTATGCATTGGCAAGGCAGAGAGGCAAGAGGAGCTCCTGACATGCTGGCGGGCTGGTAGACAGAGCCTTGTCCACTCTAGCTGTCTGGCTCGGGTCCTGGGGGTCCTGATTGGGTTCCGGTCGAGGCCGTTTGGCGGGTGGAGTATTGCGGTGAGTGTTCTGATAAAGATCCTCGTATGATATGGGTTTGTTGGGCCCAATCTTGGGTGCATCGTCGACGTCAAGCAGGCTCTTGTAGCGGCGGACGGTTGTAGTCGACTCCGAGGACACTTCCGAGGCAGGCTTGGCATTTGCTTTGGTTTTCCCCATGACGATGTCCACGGTTGCCGGCAAGCTGCTGTATCTCTTGGAGGCGTCGTGGGCGGTGGACTTGTCGAGCTGGACGCTCCTGGTGCGCGCCTTGACGTGCTCAACCAATTTGATGGCCATTGTGAATGTTGTGCTGTGTTGAACTGAGTGGTGCAGGGCAATATCTCTGGCCTATTTCATAAAGGACCAAAAAAGGAGAACCCAAGAAACGGTAGATTGGTAGAACGAATGTGGGCGTGTAACGAGAGATGCGTTGATGTTGAGAGGAGGATCCGAGACGAGGGTCGAACCGAGGAGGACAACGATATAAGGCCCCAGACAGCCATTGCCCGTTGGAAGATACCAGGTTTCCTCTTGCCTTGCCTTGCCTTGCCATGTTCTTGTGCAGCGTATCATCAGGAGACATGGTGCTTACCCATATCGAATATTGTCGGGGTTTGTTAATTTGGAGAAGGAATTGATCTAAAGAAGAGATCTATAAAGCGCAGAGAAGGAGTTAGCTATGGCGTGACGTATGTGACAGTGATGCGGACGTCGAGTGCCGTCAGGGAGGCGAGGTGGAAAGGGAGAGTTGGTGGACGATGGGAAGAGGGGGATGGATGGGATAGGAGCGACTGAAGCGACGGCAAGAGCAACCAAAAGGCAGAGGGGGTACCAAGTAACAAGAAAGAAGCTTAGGGTTCTTTCTTGTTTCCTCGACTGGATGATTTGTGGCACAAGAAACACGCGGGAATCAACGTCAGACTGGGAAGGGAAGAAAGAGGTACATACCTGGACGTCGTCTACACAGAGCAGTCGCGTGTCAAGGAGCGTCGCAGGTGGGTAACGAACGAGAGAAAGAGAGAGAGAAAGAGAAAGGGAGTCGGAGAGAGTGGGCGAAGAGAAAAATGGTCTGGGGACAGACGATTGGGAGACCTCGCGGTTTCCGAAGAAGTGATGCTGGAAATGCTCGAAGCAGTATGGATGATGGGGTCGAAGGGAAGAAGATTCACAACCTCGGGGAAGAGAGAGTGTGCGGATGGTTGTGAAGTCGAAGTCGAGGGAGGTAAGTTCTCGATGAACATACGTTTTGGGTGGGAAGGGGAAATTTAGGGTGCGACGGGGTAAGGAAAGATTTGGCTGTGTGACCCCGTTTTCCCGACCTGTGCTCCCCTTTCCGCGTCCCTTGCCCGGGTACCTAGTAGGTCAGGCCAGGTACAGGTAGGTGGTGTACCTAAGGTTGGGGTTGGCTGCTGCACCCTGTCCTGCGCCTGTACCCTGGTGGTGGTGGTGGTGCAGGTGGTGGTGGTGGTGGTCTCTGCACTTGCACTGGACGTGTCTGGTATTGCAGCGTAAATGTGGAAGGGGTCAGGTCAGGCAGGTCACGTATTTCCTGGCCGGTGGTTGCTGCCATAGGTACCTATGCTGGTGTGCAGTGCAGGGGACCAGCTTGTGCTATAATGCTGGACCGTGTTGGGCATACAGAGTAATGTACTAATAGTACTGTACTACGTACTACGTATATGCCAGGCCGGCCTGCTGTTCGGTACGGTACCACTGGACTGGTGGGTACCATACTACGATGCTGGTGGACGACTGGACTGATGATAGGGCAGGCACACACACGTTGCTGTCCCCTTCATCTCCAACTCACCTCACTCCATCTCCTCCATCTCTTTCTCTCTCTCACTCTCCCTCTCGCTCGCTCATTCACCTCACCAAACAAAAGGGGGTTGAACCAACACTAATCCATGTTTGGCTAGCGTATTTTCTGTGGATTCCCGGTAAGGATTGTGGGTGGAGCGACCGAGTTAGAGACCGGGGCTTCACTCAATAGCGGCCACCTATTGGCCGGGCGGCGGAGGTCGTAATGAAGCACGGGGAGAAAAAAGTCACCAAAAGGAGCACCTGGAGATTGGAGAATGAACGACAAACGTTGACTTTTTTTTTTCGACGTCCGGGAGAGAGAGAGAGAGAGTTGCTTGCAAGCTGGGTCTCGTGCCGAGCTTTTTTCTTCTTCCTCTCCCCCCCGTCTCCCTCCCTCTTCCCCCTTTTTCTTTTCGCCCTCTTTTCCTGGTATGAATGCGCTTGGTGTCTCTATTCATCTGCCATTGTCAAGAGGCAGCATCTCTGCGAGCAAATCGGGTTCCTTCCCACGAACCACAGCGTCAGAGGGACCCTTCTTCTTCTTCGTGCCCGACGCTCGGGTGGCCTGCGATGCTTTTCTTTCTGGCATTCGCTCCACTAAAAAAAAAGCAAAGTACAGTTCCAGGTACGGAGTGCGTGTAATTAATAGATAAATAAAAGGGTCAACAGTTTGCCGGCGGGGGGGTGGAGGAGAACTCGGAACGGGAGAAACAATCTGGGGCGTTCTGGGCAGCCCAACGCGCCAGCTCCTGATTATCTTATAATCTTCAAATGATAGAAAGCCACACTCCTCAAGTATGCCGCCTCGCCTGATCTCGCATTCATACAGATACCTCAAAGTTCAGAAACCCAGGAAGCATCGCATCACGTGTTGCGACGATGACAGGTGTCAATAAGTGAAACAAGTCTTTTTTTTTTCCTTCTCTTTCTCGGTGCTGTATAGGTACTAGTCTGTTTTCCCCGTACATCAAGGTACTGTTAACAATGCAACCAAGGGCCAACTCTGCTTCTATCCTCACAGAAAGGCCAGACTTGGGACGAGGATGAGACTGGCAGCTTTTGCTTACCTAAGGCACGGATACAAACACCTACGCAGTACGGATACCGATCTCTGCCAGCACAGTGACACAGGGCCCTCCTGTTTGACTCGTAGTGACTCTCTCTCTATCTCTCTCTGTCTGCATTGAGGCCGGGAAAGTATCAGTCCGGCCTTCAATTTCCAGTCTCACCCATGATCCATGGGGCGAAGAAAGCAGAGAGAGACCCAGAAAGCCTGTGCCGGGAACCCCTAGACCAGCACAACAAGCACCCGCCAGTGATCGGCACAGTCTGGCCTGGCAAATGGCATGGAATGCTGTGGAGACCGCCGGCGAGTAAAGTGACTGAGATGATATGGAGACGTGGGAAATGGCGGCCAGATGTGATATTCCGACCCCCATGCACGCGCCGCGCCGTACGGGTTACCCTGCACAGATTGTGTCAAGCCTCAGGCCAATCAGTCACTCGACTAGGTAGCTACTTAGGTAAGGCAGGTAGTGCGTACGAGGTATCCTCCGTACCGTGTACCTGTACTTAGTCGCCCGGTGGTCGCCCTTGAGAGAGCTCGGGACCTGTGACATGGACCCCGAAAGGGAACGGGGGAAAACACCATCCGACACACGGGCCGTTTAGTGACACTGACTTCACAGGTTCACTCAGTCTTTGTTTACCCGCCTATTACCTACCTCAGTAGAGTACGCTACTACTATGGCACCTGATTAGCTGGTTGATGTACGAATATGCTGCGGGCTTCACACCCCTTCGTCCCTCTCGGCCACTTTTGCCTGCAGCAAACCCTCCGTGGACCTGCAGGAGAGTGCACCGGATTCACTGGGCCTGATGCTTGCTGCCCTTGGCTGGAAACCTGCCCTGCCGCTGGCTGTCTTCAGCGTTGGCCGGTCTGCTGGACCTTCGCTGCCCATCTGCGCGTCCACTGCGAGCCATCTACACAACACCGTCTCTTTCGTCATGGTCGCCGTTTGTTCTGTCGCTGCCACGCTACGTACGTGTCCGTACCAACAGACCAACTGCTGCCCAACCTCACTACCCGGGTTCCAAGCCGCCCATCAGTTGCCCGGTCGAGTGGCCGAAACAAGGGCCGTGGACGCATCGTCGACCCAGAAAAGAAACTTGATGCAGGTTTGGCAGCCATCTTGTACGTGTCTCGGGTCTCGCTGTCTTACTCAGACCCCTTGTCTCCGTCCGACGGTTGGCTGATCGGCCGAGTGCAGCTTCTGAGGCGACAGACACGGACGGCATCGACAAACAAGAAACCCACAAACCTGCCGTTATTGCTTGATTCTCCCGCCTGCAAACATTGCCCAGGACCGCCATTTCACTCTGCCAGAGCAAGCAACCTCCTCTTGCTTTGCTTCGGCCAAGTACTCCTGCTCTCCTTCATCTACTTCTTCGTTGCCGGGAACATCCTTCCTCTCTCCTTGTTAGCACTCATGACGGCATCCCTTCAGCAATTCTGCCAGCCTCCAGAAGAGAACACAAGTGTGACGAACACGCATTTCCCCTACCAGCCTGTAAAAAGCTCGGTCCGCCATCATCGCCTACACTTCTTCCCACCCCCACCAAGTCCAGGTATTTGTATGAACCTACCTGTGTCTGCCGACTTATAGACGAGCCTCATCCGCCAGTATGGCGGGTAGAGGCCATCCTATCTTGCCAAGAAATTAAGGAATCGCTCCCTGGACTCGTTCCTGGTACGTCGCGATGTGCTTTCGCATCTCGATATCCGTGAGCAGCGACGGGTTGTCGGCCTAGGCCTGCGTACAATGGCCATCGACTGAAGTACTCGGTATAATCCGGCGTTGCCATTCACAACGCAAGGACTTGTAGAAGCAAGCGAATCCGGACCGCCCACGGCAAGGATGTTCTGGCGGGGATGGGACGTTTGCCTTCGTTCCGGCATCGACAAGGTCCGGCACCACGGAGCTCGGCTGATACCCGGAAGCCGCTGCAATGACGTCGACGTCCTCGATGCCCTCGCAGTCATTCAAAAGGGTGCATCCAGCAACACACACGAAGCGGCTCATCGCTCTCACCGACATGATAAGGTCTGATCGGGGCAGAGGAATACACTCGAAGTCTTATATCACAATGTCGACAACACCGATCACAATTCCGGGGCGTGGCTCTAACCCTAACCCCCCTAACCCGTTAGGTTTATGTTCACCCAACTCCTCGCTCTTTGTTACGGCCACTTGGTTGCCGACGAAGCTAGAGACATTCCCAGGTAAGCTATCTATCAAGAAAGGTGAGCTAAGCGAGAAGCCTTCTTCAAAAGGACAAAGTCATCGGGCCCATCTTTGGTGATCTTCGGAATAACCTTAGCTCCTCTTCGGCGTGTCAATTACACCTCGGGCGTGTCGTTCGTCACCTCTGGCCAGCGAGCGCTTCAACAAGCAGTACCTCATTACGTTAATGTTGTAACCTGTGTCTCCTATGTCTATAGTCGCTACGCTCCTGTATTTTGGATGCTCGGACCGGAGCTTTCCGTCGTCGACCGTTCTCAGAAGTGGTCGTCGTCAAACTCGCGCCATGTTATCTCGAGGTGCATGTGCTGTATCCCGGAGTCGTCCGATTCGTTGATTCTGGGATGTAGCGGCGTGGGTTCTGAGCCGCTGGCGAGAACAACTTGGTTAAAAGGCCACGACTCTACCTGGTCTGCAACCTGCATACGCCACTGACCACTTTCGTGGTCCGCTAAATACACTGGACAGTTGCGTCTCGGACGATAATGCCGAAGAGGGCGAAATACTTCGAGTGTATTTCGTAGTACCTTGCCCATTGCTTTTGCTGAACCATCCATAGCGTATTTGTTGTAACTAAACAAACATCCCTTCCTTGTCATGGCCATCTACGTCACCATCGGAAAAGAGGAATCCCGGCATTGGCAGTCACTTTTTCTGACCCCTCTTTTTGTCCACTCACAAACCCGGAAACTCTGGCGGGATAGCTAATCAAGGACCTCACCTTCGCCAAGGGTTCAGCCGCTGTCCAACTGATTTGGTGATAGTAGCTTGCACTCACACAGCGTCACATTAATGATATTCGGATCGTCAAAGGGGGTCCAGTAGGTCTAGGGGCTGCTCACGTGGGATAGCCTCTTGATCGCGGTGGTATCGAATATTAGCGCATATAGCCCTGCTTATCTGCGTCGGCGATGGTGACGGCGACGGCTGCTACACGAGCATCTCGGGGGAGTAAAACTTCTCCCGTCACAATCAACGTCAAGTGACTCGAAAAATCGAGTGGCTTCGATACCGGACAAGAATCGCAGTTGCTTGACCGGCCACGACGGTAAGCGGCGACAACCAAGCCGCGACACCAGCCTCGGGTTGAGTCAGAGATAGTTCTCAGCTTGTAGTGTTATGCGTAAAGATAGGAAGATGCATGCAATGCTACGTAAGAAGAGAATTGCTAGCCCATGATGACGGATCAAAGTTATGATAAGTCTCTTGTGTTTAGTTGTCCTTTGAACCTCGGTGTGGAGAAACAAGTTGGAGAGATGTGTATCTTGCCTACCTTTTAAACATCTACCTAGTCTAACTCGAGATAAATGCGATACAAGTCGTACAATCGTGAGACTCCGGCACAGATAAGGTCAACTGTAGTGCATGCAACGGTAAACTAGTCTTGAGAATTATTTCAGTCAGAGAGCCTCGATGCTGCAACGCCGCCCGCGCCATGGCATCACACACTATGCAAGGAAACAACACATGCTGTATGGGCTGACGATCACCGAACATGAAAATAGCGACGAGAACGACACCACTATTGTGTGTCAAAGAAAGAAGTTTGCGAGTCCTTGAGTTAGTAGGGCCGTCTAGGCGACACGCTTGGATTAGCTACCCGCACAGGACAAACCAAATAAGAGAAGAAAGATTCTAACGATATTGATGAGTGTCAAACCAACGACATGGCAGTACAACCGATGGCGAGTAATTATGCAAGAACCAGATACAGGAGATCCCTACACGTCGGGAAGGGCTGGACCAGCTGGGTTACGAAAGCTTTTTTTTCTTGGTGGAGGCAGTGTACCTGTACGATACCAAGAGTCAAGTAATACCTTGCTACCCCAGATGAAGCTTGCCGGTTGCTGACCCGCTGATTTGTCCCCTAATGATTGAGTTATGAGGTCGTCTGAAGAGACTTTTGGTTGGAGCTTCTAGACTCGCCCGAACGGTGACTGTGACATTTTAGATATGTCATTGTCACATGGGGAGGCGGCAACGGCCGGGGAATATGGCGCCACGGAGTGGCCAGAGCGGCGCTCGGGTCCGCTATGTGGTAGTCTGGATTGACGAATCAGGGCGCCCGGAGCAGTTGCAGCGCGTGGTGGAGATTCAGGCTCGTCATAGCACAGGACTTTGCAATCGTATGTGAACTCAGTGGAAGCTGCTAGTCTCGTCCTACTCCGTCCAACGCAGGTCCGCTGCATCGGCCCGTTCGCCCCCCTTAGCTCTTCCTTGCTTCTGATCCACCAATCCCGATCATGCTTCAATGATGTCAGGAGCGGGCCAGGGTGAACAGAGAAAGTTGTTGAGCTATGCTTGAGCTTGATCGATGTCACTGTCTCGCGCGGCCTTGCGCCCATTTCAGCTTCGCGCAATCCCGCCCCTCAAAGCCACCGCTGCCTTTTTGTCTTTCTTTTCCGCCCTCGTCATCACTGCTACCTTGGCTTTAGACACATCAATAAAATCTCAACCCAGTATGAAGGCAACGACCTCGCCGAATCCGTAACTCTCTGATATTCCTTTGAGCTAAGCATTTTCTCGTTCGCAACCGCCGCCGTTCTCACCACCACCACCACCACCCACCCCGCGGCACGCTCGGTTCGTGCTGATCACCACCACCATCACCACCGAACTTGGCTCGATCGGCCAGTCATGTCCCACGTCTCTAGTCCCCCAATGCCGCCAAGATGAGATCATTCGCGCTATACTCCCGCGACGCCGTCCGCCGGGCCGGTACGAGAGGCATTCACCACGGCGTGACTGTCGGGCGCATCAGAACTCATGGTCTCCTCACTCACAGGCGGCCCACGCTGTCGCGTCAGTCGCAGCACAGCTTCTTCACCGCGAGTGAGGGGCGCACGCCCAAGAGGACGTCCCTCCCCGTCGCCCTGCTCACCAGTGGCTTGGTCCTGTGGTGGCTGTACCCTTCGGAGGAATTTGAACAACTGTCGCTTGCCCAGGAGGAGAGGGGCAACAAGGTCCGCGATCACCAGGCCGGAAAAGCGACCGGCGGCTCCAACGACGGCGCCTGGTATGATTTCGCACTCAAATTCGAGACGCTGTCCGACGCTACCGATATTCAATGGAGCGCCGACAAGATTGTTGGCTTCATCCTGCCAGAATGGTCTAGGCTGATCCCTGGATACATCCGGAAACTCCAGAGAGAGGTGAGTCTGGCGCCGCTTTCCTCCCTTGCTTCGATATACTGACTGAGTAAGCTATCCATGGCACCTGGGTCTCTGGCCGACGAAATCTGGCGAGAAGCCCATGATCCCTTTGTCAACCCCGAAGTACAATATGGCGCCAGCGTAAGAGTCTCAAATGATCTCTGCGACGAAGAAAAGGAGTTTCTGGCTAGAAGAAAGAGGGTAACGACCATGGCTTTGGCCAAGTATTTAGAACTCGACGAAAAGGACGTCCACCCAGAAGACGTCCCGACCATCGCCATGTGCGGCTCCGGAGGCGGCCTCAGGGCCCTCGTCGCTGGCACTGGCTCCATGCTTGCTGCTGACGAAGACGGCCTTTTCGACTGCATCACTTACACCTCCGGCGTGAGCGGTTCCTGTTGGCTACAGGCGCTGTATCACTCGTCCATCTCGGAAGGCAGTCTTGACCGTCTCCTGCAGCACCTGAAGGCTCGCGCCGGCGTTCATATTGCCTACCCGCCCGTAGCTTTCCAAACTCTGCTTTCAGCGCCTACGAGCAAATACCTTCTAAGCGGTCTCGTTGAAAAGCTCAAGGGTGACCCAGGAGCCGATTTTGGTCTGGTCGACGTTTACGGCCTTCTCTTGGCAGCGAGATATCTAGTCCCTAAGGGCGAACTAGAAGTGAGCGACCGGGATTTTAAACTCTCTAATCAGCGAGATTATATCAAGTACGGACAGAACCCGCTCCCCATCTACACGGCCGTCCGCCATGAGATCCCTGATGTCGACCTTGATGGGAGCGGAGAGGTTCCTTCTACATCCGAGGCAGCGAAGGCTGTTGCCAAGAAAGAGGCGTGGTTTCAGTGGTTCGAAATCACACCTTACGAGTTCTTCTGCGAAGAGTTTCAAGCAGGCATTCCGACCTGGGCCATGGGACGACGCTTCGAAAACGGCGTCGACGTTCCCCCCGAAGAAGGATTTCACCTCCCCGAAACCCGCCTGCCCTTCCTCCTGGGAGTTTTTGGCAGCGCCTTTTGTGCGACCCTCAGCCACTATTACAACGAGGTCAGGCCCCTTGTTCAGAGTGTCGCTGGGTTCAGCTCTTTGGACGGCATGATCACCGGTTACAACGAGGACCTCAGTAAAGTCCACCCCATTGACCCCGGCACGGTTGCCAACTTCGCCTATGGTATGGAGGACAAGCTCCCGGACACGATACCAAAGAGCACATACAAATCAGAGCACATCCAGCTCATGGATGCCGGCATGTCCAATAACCTTCCCATTTACCCCCTTCTCCGCCCGGGTCGAGACGTTGACGTTGTTGTGGCATTCGATGCATCCGCGGACATCAAGACCGACAACTGGCTCGCCGTCGCAGATGGTTACGCTCGCCAGCGAGGTATCAAGGGCTGGCCTGTTGGCGTTGGCTGGCCCAAGCCCGGTGAATCATCAAAGCAGGTCCGAGATGAGCTGCTAGAAGCCGAGGCCGCATCTACGCAGGAGGCAGACCAGAAACTGCGCGAGGCCAAGGAGTTCCAACACAAGCACCACGCTGAGGAGGACAAACCAAACGAAGACACAGAGAAGGGACAGGCAGCCAAGTTTAGCCCCGGCGACGAAGAGTCTGGCGAACTCGGTTACTGCACAGTCTGGGTTGGCACAACCCAGGAGCGCGCCTCGGAACCCCCTCCTCCGTCAAAGGCCATCGATGAATCAACCTCCTGGCAGCTCATGGAGCCCGACGCCGGCATAGCCATCATCTACCTTCCCTACCTCGCGAACCCCAAGGTCCCCGGCGTCAACCCGGGCACGACCGACTTCTTGAGCACTTGGAACTTCGTCTACACACCGGACCAGATCGAGCAGGTCGCCGCCCTGGCGAGGGCCAACTACGCCGAGGGCCGGGAACAGATTCGCGGCACGGTGCGGGCCGTGTACGAACGCAAGAAGAAGCTCAGACTCGACCGGGAGGAGAAGTCCCGGATGGATAGGTATAGGCGGTTGGTAAGGCAGGGGATGGCACACAAGCTGGGCGAGGGCGATCAGTTCAGTTGATCTCGTCGTGTTATTGGAGTTTATAGATTGGAGATACCCAGGAAAGAGATGGAACGGCGTATATGTGTCAAGGGGTTTTCGTAGACTAGCTCATAAGCACACTTTTATAATTAAACATCATGATGGTGGCACTTATCACCATTTGTCCTCCAACAGAGACCGTTGTGTCATGATTCGTAGACCGTGCCTGGTCAGCAAAGGGTGCAGCGAGTTGATCATGATGTTCAGTAAATCGCTCCGTTTCGAGGAGCGTGTCTTTTTTGTTGTTTTTTACAAATCTATTCATCTTACAGAGACATGCTTGACCTTTCTACATGTTCGTGTCTTCAAAATGTACACTGCCAGAAAAAGGCATATGGGTCGTCAGGGATCACCTGTCCCCCGGCGGTTCAACGACATCCCCCGTACCTTCACCACCACATATTCCTTCTACCCGTCTCCTCTCTCTCTCTCTCTCTCTCTCTCTTTGCCATTGGATGGATTACATTTGATGGATTTTCTTTGTGCCTCTTCTCCCTTCTTTCCCTTCCTTCTCCGGGGCTGTCTGTTGTTGTACACTTAGATGATCTCTCCCATGTCAATGTGCACAGGCTGCCACGGCTTGGCGCCCTCGACGAGCATGTCGCTCGGGACGCGGACCTTGGCGCCGGGGCTGTAGAGGTACCAGGCCTTGAGGGCGTTCATGGAGGCCTGCAGGCGGGCGAAGTCGAGGCTGGCGCCGGTGCCCTCGCCGAGCTTGTCGCGGCCGCTGTAGATGCCGACGACGTAGACGGGGGTCCTGCTCATGCGGCCCGTCTCGCTCTCGAGGCGGGCGACGGGGGCCTCGAAGCCCTCGCGGGCGCAGAGCATGGCCAGCTCGCGGGTGGGCAGCTTGAAGCTGAAGAGCTTCTCGAGGTCGACCTTGCGGCTGAGGACGTGGGCGTCGACGAAGGCGCGGACGGCGTCGCGGCCGGCGTGGGCGTAGACGGCGCCGGTGACGGCACGGACAAAGGCGGCGTGGGCGTTATTGCGGAGCTTCATGTACTGCTCGCGCGCGACGGCCGGGTCGAGCGGGTCGACGGCGGGCTCGAGCGGGTTCGCCTCGGGGGCGTGCAGTGTGTCACCGAACTCGTCGTCGAGGACGACACGCGACGACACGGAGCGGCGCCACTTGAACTTATCGAGGTGGCGGTGCTCCTTACGAACGTAGCCCCAGCGGCCGTGGACAACGCCGGCGGCCGGGTCCTGGGACCATTGCAGCAGGCCCGGGTCGACCTCCCCGCCCGGGGCGGCCGCGCTCTCGACGCCCCACTGGCTCGCGACGCGGTAGAGCGAGTCGGAGCCGGCGTAGGCGCGCATGGCCTCGTAGAGAATGGCCATGGGAAGACGTGGGTAGTGAGCAATGAGCCACTCGGAGACATGGTAGCCGACGAGGGTGCCGCCGACGACGGCGAGATTGGCGTTGTTGAAGTTGGGGCTCGGGTCGGCCGAGGGGTCGACAAGGGCGCGCGCGAGGGTCTGGAGGGGCAGCTTCTCGGGGAGGGAGAGGCGAGCATGGAGGGCGGCGAGCTTGGCTGAGCCAAGGGCCTTCCCGGGGAGAGGTGACGGGAGGGGTCTCGGACCGGGTGTCGTCGTCGTCGTCGTCGTCGAGGAGGCGTCGAGGGACTCGGAGGCGAGGTGTGGCGCTGCTGCTGCCGACTGCGCCGGCGGTTTGCTCGAGAACAAGGATAGTGTCCGCACCGGGTTCTTTTGCCGGGCGAGCTGCTGTGGTCTAAAAGAAATGGGCGTCAGGCAGGACGAGGCGTGCGTCCCGGCCGGGGCGTTGAGCAGTTGCCCGGTGCATCTTGATATCCTTGACCTCTTCATCGGGGGTAGCTGCTGGACGAAAGGAACCGAACAAATAAGGGGGTAGGGGAACGGAAAAGAAAGGACAAGAGAAGGGCGGAATCAATTGAGGTTGTTGTACAGGTCGCAACTGGGCAGGTCTTTCGCTGGGTCGGAGTCGCGACGGTCCCTTTTTTTCTCTCTCTCTCTCTCTATCTCTCAGCGGCCGGTCTCCCGTACACGAAAAAGTTTCTGGAGCCGAACGATTCGAGTCGTGTGAGCTCCTCCAGCAGGCTTGCTAGGGACGGGCCGTGCACGAGCCAGTCAGGCGCCGCGGAATATCCGACCCTCCGTGCCTCCGGCAAAGGTTCGGGCTCCACTCCCTGGGCGAGCGACTGGACCTTCAGATTCACGACGTCCCAAGGCCGAAAAGCTCCAGTCCGAACCGAGGCGGGACAGCGATTGCCATCACCACACCACCTAGTCCTTCAAATCGAAAGTACAGTCAAAATGGTAAGTCGCCCTCCGACTCGTTGCGGTGCGCCAATTGCTAAATCGCGTGCAGGGAGGCGGTCCTAAGGTTCCGTAAGTACTGAGCTTCCCGCAAACCACCTTGACCCCCCCGGTTCCCGCGAAAAAGCAGCCTCTTCTAATGCATGTCTTTCCCCGCGGTACAGCTACCCCAAGCACGTCTGGTCGCCGGCCGGTGGTTGGTATGCCCAGCCTGCGAACTGGAAGCGCAACACCGCCGTCATCGGCGCCGTCATGGCCGGCGTTGTCGCCGTCATCTGGAAGATCAGTGCCGAGAAGGAGGTGCGCTACGTGATGCCTCAGGAGGGCCGTTTCTTCCCCAGCAGATAGTACGTTTGACCGTGTGCGGCCATACCTGAAAACGAGAACGTTCGCTAACAATTGGTGGCACAACAGCTGGTCAAAGCAGTTGATCGAGTACGACAGAGAACAGGCCGCGCGAAAGGCCAAGGACACGACGCAGGCGGAGGCGGTTCAGAACTCATAAACGACTCGCACGGTCGATCAAAACTTGTACAATGTATATATGACACCCGAGGAATTGAGCGCCGCGCGGCAGCGGCAGTTGCGAACAGTCGATGGGACTGCGTTCTAACTACCGACTCACTGTGATGACAAGTCTCGCTTGAACGCGTCTTACACCACCAACTTCTGGCGATATTCGAAATGGCTATTCTGAATCATTTGACAAGCGTCAAATAAAGCGCACTTAGACGCCGTTTCCCCCACATTTCTTGATAACGAACCCGGCTGGCGAGAGATGAGACTTCCACCCTATCACGCTTTGTTGCCAGCCGCACAGGGTCGGTGGCCATGAGAACCACCGCATCATTCAGTAGGGCGAATGTCGAGCCTGCGGCTCCGAATGCCTCGACTTCAAGCGACAACGACCGTTGCGAAAGCTCAATCCGAGTGACAACATGGGTAGTGCTTTTGACCAATCACAAAGGCTGTAAAGGTAAGTCGGTGGGTGGGTCATATTGGGATCATGAGGTTCAAGATACCTATCTCTTACCCTAGCACAGCCATATAAATCACCTTTGACCCAATTTAAAGTGCAGTCGTGTTGCTCGTACATTTTTCTGCTGCTGACTTTCGCGTGGCCATTGCTACTTCACGGAGGTTCAAGTCTCTCCAGCTTGGCGGTTCCAAAGTGCGGGTTAGGTAACCCCGACGGTTTAGCTTGGAGAGCCACAGCGAGAAGGCAGGTATAGGCACGAACTTGTTCCCACATGGCTTTGACCAAACACTCGGTAGATATAGCAAGATGATGTGAGCCGGGCATTTAACCCACGACCTGACTGTGACCGGAACTGAACAAGAACAGTAGGGGGAAACAGCGTGTGCATTTCACCACAGCTCAGGTTGCCGCGCACACGAATGCAAGCCCGGGACACCAAGCTTATGTGCATGACCTCGCCTATCTCACAGAATTCACGCTTCTTGCACTTCGTCATTCTCCTGCTTTCTCTTCTCGGAAGAGTTGCGGAAGCGGGCTCCATAGCACAGTGACGTAGCTGTTTTCAAGCAACAACGGAATCGCTACTTTGCCCAGCAATGGCAGCGCAGGTGGCGTACATAAGAAAATCGCAAGAGAGCGGCCCGGTACTTTAATGACGGGTAGGCGAGGTAACGTCCTCGATTCTGAGACGAAAGTTTGTTGTCCAGGGGGGCCGAGTATACGTTCCTCCACCATCGCTTGTATAAGACTTGCTTTTCTCAGTTGCGGAAGCGCCACGCCGAACCATCCGCCTTTCTCTTTGGGTAGTTGTTCACCCAGGGAGAATCGTTACCAGAACAGAAACACCGGGGGAAAAGGCCACATGCAACGATGTCAAAACGTGGTTATAGGCCACCCAAAACTTTCGTGGAAGGCAATCGGCAGATGCCAAAGTTAGATACTGCATGTAAACCCAGAGGTTGATGGTGCTGCGCTAGGTTTCTTCGAGGGGGGGACACACGTGTTCGTTAGTGGTTCTTTTCCTTCCTCAGTACTGGGTTAGGTTATATTAACCCCCCATTTGAAAGCTTATGCCGCCCATTTTACCCTAGCTGGTTCTAAACTCTCCAAGTCGATCATTGACATAAAAAAGGACGAAGAGCAGCACTTTCGTTGTTTCCTTGGGTGTACCAAGATTTGGACACGGAAAAGGAGGTCTGATATGGTGGAACACGCATACTCGATTTGGGCGCTGGTTTATGTAATCACCAGCTACTACTTGACGACCTTGCGAGACTTCTTTTGTTATCTGTTGTGTCTCTAGCAAACAAAGAGACTTGGAGTTGTCTCCAACATAAGGAGACACTCCCAGAACAGGTCTACGATAGACGGACCAAATATGACCTGGATCAGGACATCAGTCACCGCCAAGTCTCTTCACACGTTAACACTTATTATATACAAACTATGGCAAACAGATGATAGGATCTGCAAGACGATGTACTGATCCAGCAGAGTTGCCGTTGCAATTACTGTCGAGTAATCATGAACGATCGACGCCGACGGTCTGCCCGCCGCTGGACACACTTTAGCTGTCCAACTCGACTCGTTGAGAGACAGAGGTCTTGGCGTTTTGCGCTCCAAGGACGAGTGTCTGTCATTGTGTGGGACTTCGTCAAACATGATGACTTAAATCAGTGTCGGCCCGGGTGACCCTATGGTGTATTTCCGAGGAAGGCCCGCAATATTGCTCACTCTGCCGAAGACGTCCGTTTCTATATGCTACAAACCACAGAATGACGACAATATACATTGGATTGGCAGAGGTGTCAGCGTAAAGAACTGCTGCTGTCTCTGCATATGTCTCACTGGCGATCACGCATCGATCCGTGGCCCCAAATCTCCCACGAACAAACAGAAGACCTGGAAGTCCTTCATGGCTCTAGAAGACATCTCGCCAGGAAAACCACACAAAGTCCGTATCGTATACCCGCGGGCCAAGAAAAAGGCATGCAGGGAAACCGGAAACGTGCCGTGCCGTCATTCCCCTGTGAGGAACGGTAGTCGTCGACGCGTGCCTCGACATCGGATCTGGAGACATGGCTGGAAACTTTTTCAGCCGTCGTTTCTCACCAGACAGCCACGTCGTGGAGAACAAGGTGATTCGCCGAACCCACGCAGAGCCCGACGCGGTCCAGACATGACAGTATTCTTCCTGAGGCCATCGCGTAACAAACGCCGGGCATAAGCAACCACGACAATCTACTTTACGGGATCGACACACGCGAGAACTCTGCCAATACAAAAGTCGATGTTGGAAAGTATACACTCGTCGATCGTTGGCAAGTTGGACTTATCGGAACGTCGTTAGGAAGTAGGCCACCTCGATCGGAATTTGTCTCTCTATCCTACCAGGAAAGAGAGGAATGAAACCAATATGTAGAAACGTCGAATTGTTTGTCGTAGCACAACAAGACAATCCACGACTTGACCACTCATCTGGAACCTCTGATTGTCGGTAATCATCAGGCGAATTTGATCTGCCACATGGTAAACAAGTCAAGGATAATCGGATCGAGTTATGAGCATCTCATTGTCTACCTAGCTTGCTCGACACGAGGAAACAGCTCTAGCATCTCGTCTTTCTCAGGAGGACACCTTCTCTCTCTCGATCTGTCTTGTGCACCTCCACCACTTCGTGCCATCTGGCAACTTGATCTATTGTGCCCCATTCATGAAGACATAAAGAAGGGACCCGACACAACCTGCGTCTTCTCGCCTTACTTTGGTCGTCCCAGCATATCGAGAGAACGACCAAAGCCAGCCACCAGAGCTGAAAGAAGAATCCACGAACAAGGCATGAAAAAGAAATGAAAAGAAAACATGAGGGGGCAATATACATTAAGCACTAGGCAGTTCACCTATCCCGCTGCTCAACCCTTGCACCTGCAGCAAAAGGAAGCTTCCGGGTGGGTCGATTGACTCGGGCCAGGTAAATCGAATTGAAATCGCAAAAAGGGGATTCGAGTGAGCGTCAAGAAGGATGAAAGAAGACAAGTTATGAGGGCCTTGACTGGTATCAGGCTACAAAATGTGTGTATCAAAAGGTTCGTCGATAATGAGTGACTTGAAATGTGAAACGCGTCGTCGGATTATCCCCTTGATCGGATTCATCGTAAGAGTCCAGTTGGAGGGAAGCCTCCAATTTCTTTTTGGTAGTTCGCAGAAAACGCCTTGCCCGTGCTGTCCAGAATGCATGATAGACCCGGGTCTATCGCCTACCCATGCAATGAAACCGATCCATTTGTGCCAAAAGACGTTATATACACAGGAAATCTGTGTACGTGGACGCTGTTTTGGTACAACTTATACGGCTTGTCCGGGAACGGGCTTCCGGCCAACAGGTCCCACGGGCGGGCCTGGACGACTCTGGGCTGGGGGTCCATGAGGAGGGCCGTTGAGGTTCATCCGGCTAGGCTGAGGTATTTTGCTGGGGCCCGGAGGGCTCTGCTTGCGACCTCCCATTTCGTTGGGGCTTTGAGGTCGTTGTGCCGGAAATCCTTGGTAGCGGGGACCGGGTGACTGAGAGCGGGGACCGGGTGACTGAGAGCGGGGACCGGGCGACTGAGAGCGAGGGCCCGGAGGGCTCTGCTTGCGACCTCCCATTTCATTGGGGCTTTGAGGTCGTTGTGCCGGAAATCCTTGGTGGCGGGGACCGGGTGACTGAGAGCGGGGACCGGGCGACTGAGAGCGAGGGCCGGGAGACTGCGGGCGGCCACCGGGTCCCATTGGGCGATACCCAGCTGGGGAAGCAGGTCGGCCACCATGAGGACCACCTTGAGGAGTCAAAGAACGCTGACCAGGAGGGTAGTTAGGGCCAGGGCCGCGGTAAGCCCCGGGGCCCATCGGATGGCCACGCGGAGGACCTTGGGCCTGGGGAGGTCTGGGTTTGACGGGGCGAGCGGACAGGCAGGTACGAGGTACAACACCCTGCTGGGATCTATCCAAGCGGATGCAAAGCGCCTAATGACATGTCAGCTTGAGAATCATGACGTCTTGACATTGTTTGACTTACCCAGCCGTCGTCGTACTCGTGGAGAAGACGCACAAGCTGACCGGCTCTCAGTTCCATCTCGTCCTCGAGGGTGGGCTTGAATTCGAGCTGTACCCGGTGAACAGTCGTATTGACGGGGCCGCCAGCGGCGGCAATGGCAGCGGAGCCAGTAGAACCCGTAGCCTGGTGACCAGGGCCGGCAGAGTCCGTGCTGTAGGCGGTTCCGGCGGGAGAAGCGGGAATGAAAGACAAGGGGGCAATCGGGCCAGGCAGAGTGAGGTCCAGTGCCATGGGGCCGTCCTTCCGGGTTGATGCCTTGCGAGTCAATCCTCCGACCGCGGCGGCACCAGCAGCACCACTGACAGCGATACCAACAGCAGCGTCGGCAGGGGAGGCGCCGGCAGGGCTGGGCAAGGGCTTCTCGTTGAGGTCAAAGGAGCGGACGGACTCCTCGGGAATGGGTCCATTGATTCTCTCGGCTTGGGCACCAAAGGGGTTGGCGGGGTTCGCGCTCTGGCTCGTCGTCGGTCTTTCCCAGGCGCTCTGGTTCGGGTTGCGGATACCGAGAGCAGCAGCAGCAGGAGCCAAGTTGGCGTTCATATTGGCAGCTGGGCCTCTGCTGGTGCGCTTATCGATGTTCAGGTTGGGCAAGAATTGGGTGACGGGACGAAGGCTGATGCGGGGAGCGTGAGGGTTCTGGCTAGTCATAGCAGTGGTGGGCCCGAAGCCGTGGCTCTTCTCGTCCTCGTCAGCCAGGCGCTGCAGCGCCAACTGCTTCTTGCGGCGATTGAAAAGGAAGAAGACGAGCAGGAAGACAACAAGAACGCCAGCCAAGACACCGATGGCGATGCCGGCCTTTGCGGCACCACTGGTCTCAGCAGTGGCCGGTTGCTCAATGGCGCCCGATGTCGCGCTCGGTGAGGCGGAAGAGATAGCGCTGACACCATTTGCGGTTGCAGCAGATCCGGCGGAACTGACCAGAGTTGGGGCGTCAGTCGCGATGGCGAGAGTTGTGGGGATGCTCTCAGTGAGGGGTTCCTCAATTTCTGAAGGCAGCGACATAGCCGTGTCGGCAGCGGGCGTGGTCGTGGTGGAGGAGATGTCGGGCGTAACGACCAGGGGCGCGCCGGCCCTCGCGATAGTAGTCTCGGCAGAATCAGACGACGTCGTCCTCACCCGGGTGGGAATGGGAGATTCGGCGACAAGCAGTCTCGAAGACGAGCTGGGGGAGGGGAAGACGTCGCCGTCGGTGACGGTCTGGTAGATGGTTTTGATGACAGTCGACCGGCCTTTTCTCGTATTAGCGCGCCGTGTGGTTGGGGCATCATCGTCATTGTCCTGTCGGATCTCGAGTTTACCTCCATTGCTTCCGTTGTCGTCGTCGTCGGGCGCGAAGGGATTAATATCCGCGAATCTGTCTCCAACATCGTCCCAGAAGTCGGGTTTGCGAGGCAGGTGCCTGTGACCGTGGTGATGGTGAGCCATGTTCAAGAATGACGATCTGGCCCGGAGCAATCGAGATGGGCGGAATTGCGACTAGTTTCAACCAGCAGCCGTCGTGATCTATCAAGTTGATGGTGAGGTAGCTCAGATCTTCAACTTCTTGGGTAGAGGGTGGGTATCTGAAAATGAGTGTCTAGCGTGTGCGAGAGAGAGAGAGAGACTGGTGATGGGAATGTTCGAGGGGCCTGGGTCCAGAGGGAAGGTAATATTCGTGAGGTGGTCGTCAAAAGAATGAACAGGCTGTAAATGGGTCCAGCCAGGGAGTCGTCGAGGAGGAAGGACTGTTTAGGCACTTGAACGCACGAGTGGGTGTTTGTGTCAGTGTATCGTGTCGGGAGGCGACCCGTGGGGCTTGTATGTGTGTTGCTTGGAACGAATGTAAAGCGGCGCTGGGCCCGAAAAGAGAGTAAAGTGAGAAGGTGGGTGAGGGTGAGAAAGTCGAGTAGATCAATCTCAGTACCAGCTCACAAATGGTTGACAGTCTCGGCGGGTGGTTGTCATGAAGACAAGACGATGCCGTGTCTTGGGCGTGTGTGGGTGGAAAGAACGGATGAATCTGCACGCGGTGATTCTCGAGGGGCTGCGGGGGAAGGCGACCAGACTCTCTACCTTGATGGAGCGGGTGGCAGCAAGAAGCAGTCGGTCCCAGCGAGCGAGTGCAGTTCGGACGGAATGGGGGAGGAAGGGAAAAGGTGGAAGAAGATCTGGACAAAAGTGGGAGGGGGCAATGAGAAGAAGAGAAACCCAAACGGGCATGTCGAGGTTGCATGCAGTCAAGGCAGATGCTGGGATGATGATTGGGAAAGGGCCCCGAGCAACGTTGGACGGAAGATGACAAGGGTCTGAGCAACTTGGGGGGGTGTGGGTTGATGGATGGGATGGGACGGAGATCCTTGTTGCACTTCACAGCCAAGTTGGATGGATTCCTACCTGGCGGCACTCAAAACCCCAGACAGACACAAATACTAGGTAGGTACTGTTATGAGGGCAGAGAGGCTTAAGGTGTAGAGGATCGACTCTCTCTCTCTCTCTGAGCTTTTCTGAGGACCGACTGGCTGGGGGGTGACCGATAGTCAGGTAGCGACAGCGAGGTCCGTGAAGAAGGCCAGGATAAAAAAGGAATGGCGCGCTTGCGTGCGCTTGTGGTGCCATGGAAAGAGGGCCATTGCTCTCTCCTTCCTGCCCATAGAGTCTCTGCCGTGTGTTAGTCCCATCCGGGGGTATCGCTCGGCTTGCTGCAAGTGCAGGCACGAATGCAAGTGACAAGGCAAGTGCGGAGAGAGCGTGTGGGTGTTCGGACCACACTTTGCACGAATAACAAATAATAAGGATAACTAACTAATAATAATAATAACAAAAAGAAAATCCAACAATGGGGACATGACAGGACAACAAGCACGAGGGACAGGGAATGTAGTGGCGGTCCCCGGAAACCAACGGCCACTCAACAATGCACACGCTACGCTAGTACTGAGGTAGGTACGTATCTTCCAAGGCTACCTCCCGAGTCAGTGTTTCACCATCCGCCCGCCCTCTTTCTCTCCTTTCCTCCCTGCGCCGTTGAGGGCGCTCATCGATTGCCGCAAACCAAACAAGACATTTTCACGATGGTGGCCCGAACTTCCTGACTTCAGGTTTGTCTACGACGCGATACCCTCACAGCCGATGCGCTGCTCCCGCAGCAACCGCAACCGCAAATGCAACCGCAACCGAACCGTGATCGCTGGTGAAGATGTACGGATACATACAGGGTAGTAACGTTTTCTACCTGCGTAGCGTACGCGATGCCGTCGCATTCGCTCTCACAAATCCCTCACTCGATTGCGCGCAAGCCCAGCAAGCAGCACCTGGTCGGTCGCATTTCCCATCCACCATCCACCGTCCATCCACATCCACACCGGCGCTCATCTTCATCAGCGCCACGCGCAGCCTGTGCTAAAGCAGGGGCCTCCATACCGGTATACCCCTGTTTTGTCTGTCAGGTCCCAGTCTCATCTGATTGGACACCGGTGCAGACCCCCCGCACACCCCCCATGCAAGAAACGAAATTGTTTGCTCGGGGTTCCTCCCATCTTCGTCCAATCACCTCGTTCAAGGTGGGTACATCAACGACATGGGCTACCCGGCCCGCGATCCAACCAGTGGCCCCCAAACCCAACGTCCCTTCATCCTCCTCCTCCGTCACTTATCAGTGTCATCACCACCCAACACCCCCACCCAACCAAGATACGTAGCCAAGTCCCCCAGTGAAGACCATGGCGTCGATGGCGAGTCACACCAGCACATCACACCCACAAGCCCCCTTACCCCTTTCCCTTGCACATCTACTGGTACACTACAGATACGCAGTCCTACGAATAGACGTCTTCTTCCCAGCACAGCAAGGCCGGTCCCAATGACCCAAGTGGAAAAGGCTCGAATGCACCGAAATAGCATTCGCCGTCGCTTCCCTCCCTGCTCTGGTTGGAACTTGCCGCAAGCCTCCATGGTTGGCGTGTGTGCAGTGCTCACGCTACGTTGCCTATCATCATCTCAACTCTCGGCCCGGAAACTCTAAAGAGCCGGCCATGGCCGGCGCCTTCTTCACACTTGTCGCACCTGACAAGCGACAGTCAACAGCTCATTCCATCTGGGTCTCCTTGGAAGAAGCAATCATGGCCTCCTCTACTAACCTACGGTGGCATGCTCTATACACCTGTCGACGACTGATTGCATACCGCCCCGTCCCATCTCCTTGCTTCTTCCGTCACGTTTAGATCCTACTTTACGGCAAGCCCAGAGTTTCTCGAGAAGAAGCCTCAAGTTAAGGCCCCGATTCCAAGACATGCGCCTTGAATGGCGTTGCTGGCCAGCAGCGACTCAACGGCGCAGGCCAGCGAGCAAGATTGGTGATATTTCTGAAACAAACCAGCTGGACCGCTCTTGCCGCCTTTTCCCATTGTCTCTTCTCCCCACGATCTATAACCCCAGTCGTACTCAGCGGGTGCCGCTACCAAGGGTTCTGATGCCTGGCACCTTTCACTCGCTTCTGATGGGTATCTCCACACTAGAGATGACCGACGCTTCCTCTACCCACCAACCAGCCTTATCGTGCCGTCACCCATGCGGGAACACGCGGAGAGTTAATGGAAAATTTACGCCCTGCGGGCAATTTCCCAGGGGGAGAAACACCCGGATGCGACTTTGAGGGGGGGGGGGGGAAGCACCACGGGCAACCAACAACATTCATTAATCTTATGAATGGAGTCTCTTCGGAAGTCGAAGGATTGGTTCTCTCTCGCAACATAAATACGCGCAATCAGTATCGGGAGTGTCGCATTCATGACATAACCCTGCGGGTCCAAACCCTGGCCCAGGGACGCGGGTAACCAGGCTTCAGTGCCGCAGATCTTCGCCTTCATCATGATGCTTCCTGTGCAACGTCACTCGACAACCAACCAGATACAGGGCATTGTTTCAAGCATCGAGCCCAATCCGAGGAACTGTTTCGCTCCGGTTATTTGGGAGAAACACAAAAAGGACCCGTGACCCATCCCCGTCCTTCGGACCTACGTAATGCAGCTTCGCAACTGGGCGTCTTGTCTCCCTTGGCTCTGGACGGTATCTTCCATGCAGCCGAGTGACGACATGCGACGAGTTGTTTTGTTTCCTCAAGGGCAGTGGCCATCGAGAGCCGTCAACAATAAACTCTTCAGGCACGCGAGCCCGATTCGTTCAAGCGTAAACCTCGGAGCCAGCGTTTCCGATGTTGCAGCAAACACGCACAGCCTTGAATACATCGACTTATATCTACTACGTAGTTTATAGGCCGTCTCTCCCCTTCTAGCGGCGTTTTGGGGACTAATTATTGCAGCACACACCAGCACTTTCCGTCGCCATTCCAAGGTGTCTGCCGGTGTCCTCTTGCGATTTGCCATTCAAACTTTGTTCAGGTCTGGACCCCGTTTCTAGCGCAGCAAACATGACTACTAAGGCAAGCCACCCAACACGGTTCGCGCCCCTGGCTTCGAGGCCTCATTTGCGCGGGACGTCCGCGCCCATCGCGGGCAGGCAGGATAGTACCCAATCCTTCAAAACACTACTATGTACAGTGCCTGATCCAACTTGTCTTATGGATCGCGTCCGGGAACTGAGGGGCTCACCTAAACGCGTCGAGTCCCACCGTTCAAGTCCTCGATGGAGGTCATCCCGCCACCGTGCATTTTAATCCAAGCTTTTCCCCTTGCGCCATTTTACCGCGGAGGCGGCTGAGCACCCCATTGATGCGGTGGCTGAGGAGGTTGCTGGGGCGGTTGCTGTCCTTGCTGTTGCTGCTGCGGCTGTCCACCTTGCTGTCCACCTTGCTGTCCCTGATTCTGCTGCATCTGACCCAGCAACGCCGCGAAGAAGGCTGGGTTGATGTACGCGCCCTGCGGGTTCTGCGCTGTCTGTCCACCCTGCGCCGGCCAGCCAGGCGGCGGTGGCGGGACGGCGGGAAAGCCCTGCTGTCCCGGCTGCGCGGGCAAGCCGGGGAAAGGGAAGTTGAACGCAGGCGCCACCGGTGCCGGGGCGGTCTGCTGCGGAGGAGTATGGAAAGTAGGAGGAGCTTGGTAGCCGCCGTTGCCACCCCATTGTCCTTGAGGCTGCTGCTGGCCGCCCTCTTGTTGCGAAGAATGAGGTCTCTGGTGCGGAGGCGCCGAGTATCCGTCCCTGTGGTGGTCCCCTCCTCTCCCTCCGTGACCGCCACGTCCGCGGCCGCGACCTCCTCTGCCTCTGTCACCACGTCCTCTAAAGTCACCTCGCCCGCCCCTGCGGCCACCGAACCTGCCCGGCTCGGGTTCCGTGGTGAAGTTCTGCTGCGTCGGCGGAACCTGGCCGAAACCGGGAGGGCGCGCGAGCGGCTTGTACGGGCCGTCGTCCTCGTCATCGTAGTTGAGGCCGCCTTCCACGGGCGGCGCGCTGACCTCGTTGCGCAGCGGGTGCGGCTCCCGACCGCCGCGTCCGCGGCCCTCGGCGCCGCCCTTGCCGAACCTCGCCTCCTTCTTCTTCTGCTTGATCTGCTTCTTGTGCTCCGCCTCCTTCTCGTCATCTGAGAACTCCATCTCGTCCTCGGCCACCTCCTCGTCGTGGATGTTGCTCGCGTCGGAGCCCTTGAGGCTCTTGAGCGGCTGCGTGAAGACGAACTTTGCGTGCGCGGGCGGGTAGTACACCTTGGCCCCGACGACCAGGCCGGCCTCCCTGATCTCGTCGGCGGTCGAGAGCATGACGGTGTACATGGGCTGCAACACCTTGCCGATCGTCTCCCAGACGACGCCGAACACCTTGCGGTCCTCGGTGCAGAGCACGGACCCCGTGTCGAGGACCTGGTATTCGCCCGGCGTGAAGGCCCTGATGACCATGATGTTGTCGACGATCTGTTCCACGAGGCCGAGCGCCTCGATCTTGTCGTCCGCCGCGAGCGCGACGTCGGGCTTGGGGATGGTCTCGACGGCCATCTCGTTCTTGGTCCGGAGGTGGCCCGACGCGCCGGCCTTGCCGCCCTCGTTACCGCCCTCATCGTCCGAGCCGCCCTCCATCTCCATCAGCATGCGCGCCGTCTCCTCCACGCCAAGCAGCTGATAGCCGCCGGCCTCAGATTCCTCGTCGGACGAGGAGTCGTCGCTGCTCGATTCGGACGAGGACTCGTAGGGCGAGGAGTCGATCTCCCACTCGGGGTTTTCGCCTTCGGCGGCGGCGGGGGGGTGTTCAGCGGCGGGCTGTTCTGCAGTGGCGGCGGCGACGGGGATAGCAGCATTGACGTCCTCGGTTGGCTGGGGCGCAGAGGTATCTTGGGGCGCAGAGGTATCTTGGGCCGCCGCGGCGGGGGTTTCCTGAGCCACGGCGGGAGCTTGGACGGGGGGTGTAGGGTCGAGTCCGCTGATCATGGCCTCGAGGGCGTCGGTCAGGGAGGTATGCTCGGTGGCCTCGTCGATATTCATGGCCTCGGGCTCGTTGGACTGGGCCTGCTCTGGCGCAGTGGCAGGCTGTGCTTCAGGCACCGCGGCGGCGGGCTGGGGTTCTGTGGTGTTCTCCCCCATTGTGGTGTCCTCGTTCTGTTCCTGCTTCTGTTCATGCGCCTGCTCTTGCTTCTGGGTCGGGGCGCCGTTGCCGGTGTCGATACCCTCCAAGCTAGCCGCCGCTACGAGCACATCGGGGGCCAGAGGCGGCAAGGTCTCATTGGGTTTGGCAAACCCCAGGCCGGGGATCTGGAAGCCCGACATGTTCTCGGCTTTTTGCAAGTATTTTGGTAGTCGCCTCCACTGGAAAGTATGCTACTGTTTGTATTTTGATCTGAACTGCGAAAAGTTCTCGAGGCGCGTTCACAATGGGGGGAAACAAACAGACCCTTTGGATGGGAGACTCGGAAGCGCAAAAGAAATCGAGAGAGTCGGGGGACCGATAAGAAAATTTTAGTGGGGTCAATTCAGCGATAAAAAGTTAAGGTGGAGCGTCTCGCATTGGCGCCATTCGGTAAAGGTCCCTGTTCCCCACCTTCACCGACCTCACCTTGTCCCGAAAAGGGTCACCTATGACTTACATCCGCGTTTCTGCAGTCAACAACACATCCCCATCATCACCTTTGCCCAGGAACCAGACAGTCTAGATAAGGAAATGAAAAAATAAGCAGAACAGTTAGAAACAACAAAAATGGGAAAAGCTCAGCCCATATCCGAAGATATGGACCTACGAAAATCCCAGGAGACTCTTACCAGCCTCAGGTGTAACGATGCAAGGATTTTACTGTGAGATTCGAACTCACGACCCGTGGCCTGGGACGTTCAGTGATAAACTCACGAAACCGTGCCTAGTAATCCCATTGAGCCACGGGCCTTGGTGAAAGCTTTCTTTTTTTTGGGGGGGGGGGGGTAAAGAGTATCGGACCATAGAAGCCAGGACGAATGGGGAATGTTGCCCGAGTAACTTCGCCAGCTGCCGGTTGTTCCTTCCCGACTTTTTGGTTGACTGGGTTTATCGACCATTTAAGGTAAAAACGTATTTTGAGTATATATCACTGTTCACACCAGTTCTACTGGGGCTCTACATCCCCTGCCAGATGATATCGCGACCTGAATCTGTAGGTCCTGGCCACACGAGTTCAGTAGTACTTCACCTCACTAGCCGCTCGTTCTTGGACATTCAATTTCTGTTTAATTTTAGATTCGATCGTACACTTACCGACTCTATAGATGTTGAAAGGTGGAGCGTGTTTTTTAAACAATGTCAATTCCGGTCCCAGGGGAAAGTCCGAGACGACATCCCATGTTCACATTGGAAACAACAATCGTGTCTCGCGCTGTTGTTAGTTTACATACTATGTCTAACGTATTGATAATGAGACGCTGCCTAAGGCATATGACGGGTTTCAAATATCACAAGGAACATTTACTACCTCTTCTATTGCACACATGTGTCAGCCAGGCAACAAACGTATGTCTAAACAAGAGTGCTATGATAAAGTAGATCAGTGCGCAGGGTTTCACCATAGACGAAATAGATGTAAATTGGATATTCTACCGAGTATATGCCCCTATACAAACTTCCTACAAGCCTACATACAAAGAAACTTTACCTGAACTCTGTGACTATGGTACCATTGAATCTTGTTTCCAGAATTCGGTAAGTAGCAAGAAGCATTACAGTCCGCTTAAAACAGTATCGTTCGGAGTTTTTCTAGATGATGCCATCTAGCAGAACCTGGAAGAGGCTGGACTTTCTTTGAAATCCCAAGTAGCTTGTAGCTAATGATAAACAAGATCTTCCGATACCATAGATCAACATCGACGAGTGTGTCGGCTTGAGAGGACGAGAGGATGCCAGTAGCAGCATTTGAGTACTTGACTCTATCTCTAAGGTTCCCCATCAACGAGACAACGAGCGCTTCCGGTCTTTGCAACGTTTGGCCATTTTGAGATGCGAAGCAAGGCTCCAATTCGTCATGAGTTTACCTTGACACAGATATTGACGTTCATCACAAAGCACGCGAAGAGGAACCCTTTGGAGGCTTGCCTCTAGTGAGACTATTGAGCACCTCACCTAACTCTGGATAGCTTCCAAGGTGGTTCAAAAGTGAAGTGTTTCGATATATATGAGCCGAACTCCCTACCTCGAAACCTTCACGTAGAGCCGACCCAGGGTGCCGTCAGTTGTGCGAAGTACTTGCCGTTCAAAGACTTTCACCTTGACAGCAAGTACTACGCACAACTGCTAGCATCGGCTCTCGAATCTTTCGCTCACATATCAATCTACAACCCTTTACAACATGAAAACCCCCCCCTCCTCTTGTCCAAATGACGATGCTGCGATAACTATTGCTTCCTTCCTTCCCTAAATGATTGTGTGTGGACCAATCAAGACAGTATGTCTGTCACGTCATAACATGCTGACCGCGCGAAGTTCACGGCCAGAGGCTACCGTTGCGATCTTGGCTGTCGGATGGAGATAAATTAACCAATGAGGCTTCAGCCGAGAGATTCCATATGGAACCGAGAGCTCTGGGGCCGATCCCAAGGCCAAAAAGGCTGTGAGTTATGTCGATGACCCTGCTTGATGTTGTGTCGTGATGTGCCTCCGCAAATTGTCGGCGCGAGCACCTCTGAATTGTTGATGGCATATGATACATTGCGAAACAGCCCGTTTATGAATGCTTTTTTGATGACGGTCGAGATCTCTGACCGAGGAGAAGCGCTTCTCGCAACCAGCAGTTTTGCAGGCATGGGGCTTGACATGAGAACGCATATGTTCCCTGTCCACTTAGCCTCTGTATATGATCAAGATGGTCATAAGAAGACTTACCTTAAACTTCTCAAGTTATTGCAATCTCGACTGCAGGTTCGACACTTGTGACTTCCAGAACTGGAGGCAGGGCTATCATAAACTCGGCGTTGACGCGGCTCAGACATGAGCGAAGGCTTGGTGATCTTCGATGGGTAGCCGAAGGCTTCATGAACTGATCCATCCCTCGGGTCGGGTGGAGACGGGTACTCGAGATTTGTAAAGAGTGCTGCGTCCTCGTTGCTGGTAGACGTCTGAGACACCACTCCGTAAGGTATAGACGGCCCTGGAGCAATTTGGATGAGGTCTCGACCCGATGAACCACCGAAATCATTCGCATACAGTCGTGCTCCGCAGATAGCGGTGTCCAATGAATCTTCGCTGTTGCTCCATGATTGCTCTGACCTGTCAACATGGCTAGTGAGACCAATGTCAACGTCAAATCCTAATAAGACGTTTGGATATGGCACATCCTTGAAAGTTGAGGAGATGCCATCCCCAAACGTGTTAGGATTTGATATTGATACACCAGGATCCGAACAGTAGCGTCCATAATGCCCTTGGAGGTGGGCGTGGCTGTCCGAACCCCGACCCATATTAACCGTCCACATTGGATCGTAAGGAAGAGAAAGGCAATAACCATTGCAATAAACAACATGAAAACCAGGACAAATGAAACCACCTCCTCCCACGCTATAGCTACCAACTGGAGGCGAAACCTGAAAGGATGTTCGCGAAGCTTCATTTGATGACCCTGGTGCCTCAAAGAAAGCCTCGGTAGTTATCCCATCATTGGTTTCGCATCGAGCTTGATCACTATTCCATTGTGTCGATATTTGTGCCTAAACGGGGACTTTGGAAGCCCCCGCTAGGAAGCTGTCGTCTAAGAGTGAACTGCGATGGCTCTGGTGCTTGGGTTGAAGATAGTCAGTCATTGGAATACACGAAGAGGCGACAATGAACGGGAAGTACCTACGCAACCGAAGTTGAATGCCCCGACAACCCTTGGATTACTGCGAATCGGTTCTGATGGGATAATTGTAGGGGGAAGACAGAGTTGGGATGTAGGATCCTCATATACCCACCGATCTGCATGCAATTCGTTCGAGTAGCGAGCAGTGACAGACGTGGTCTGATAACCGGGTATCAGTACACGCGCTCTGGTGAGTACGTCTGGCATGCGCAAGTAGATGAACATGTGTGCCAAGATGAGGCTGCTGAGGCCACGCCTGCATGATAGAAGCGGGAGCTAATGGCAGCTCTTGCTCGCTTCCCACTTTGACTTCAGAGACCACACCTTGTTGGGCCAGGCCAGACCTTGAGATGTTAATTCACTGTACACATTAGCAATGACGCGAGTGCAGACTCCGATCCACGGTATTGGTGCCTCGATTGCGTGGTGTCTTGCAGCTCACATATCTGGCGGCGGGGTAATGATGGATTGAGGAGACGAATGCTGACGCCTCACCTGCTCCAGTCAGCCCTAAGCAGTGAGCCTGACCGTCAGGCGCTGCAGCAAGAGGTGGCCTCAATGAGGCTGAGAGAATGCCATGTAGCCCAGTTGGCGATGTAACTGCGTCACTCTTGAACACGTAGCAGACACCTTACCGACCACCCATCGAGGCTCGGCAATCGTGATCGCAGGCTGATGATGATATGTTGTTGAAGTTCGAATCTTTTGTTTTTTTGGTTCCTATCTACTTACACAAGCGTTGCGGTATCGATCCTGTAATCCAGACATGTGTACACATATGGCGCGGGTGGGTGAGCTGCCACCAGACCACGCAAAGCAAAGAGAGGTTCTTTTTTTCCGTCCCGAAAAAACATGCCAGTTTTCCCTTGGGGTATCTACCGTCAACGCCGGACCAACTTAGACAAAATCCCTCCTTTCCAGATCCCTGGCAAACGTGTCGTAAAGGGTGGTAGACCAGAAAGAGGTACAAAATGGGGAGCAATAGTAGCTCAGTGCATGCGAATCAGTAGTAGCCGCGGCCCTTGCCACGGTTACGCCGGTGGTGATTCGGGCCGCCCCAGCCGCCGCCGCCGCCGCCGCCACCGCCGTCGTGTCGTTTGTCGCGGTGGTTGTTATGGTTGCTGTGGTTGTTGTGATTCGGGCGCTCCGGCTCGATGGGGACCTCGATCTCGACTTCGTACTCCTCGTACTCGTCGCGGTAGTACGCCTCGACCTCCTTGCGCTCCTGACGGGCCTGCTCCGGGTCGAAGACGAAGCGCATCGTGCCATCCTGGTTGCGTCCGTTGCGCTTAGCGCTGTTGCTACCAAAGAACGAGATGTTCTTGAGGACCGAGACGCCATTGGACAGGTTCTCGTCCTCGCCGCCGTCGCAGTTGTTGCACCAGTGGGCGTACCGCGCAAGGTTCGGAGTGTTGTCGACCTCGTTGTTAATGATGATCTTGACCTCGATGAACTTGTTCAGATCGAACTTGTTGCCGAGCTTGGTGGACTTGCCGTGCTGCGTGTAGAGGTCGAGCAGATCGAGCACGGTTTCGACCACGTTCTGGCGAGTCGTATGGAAGTCGGCGTAGTTGATCCGGTCGATCTTGTCCACGCCCTCGCCGAGGATCCGAGCGGTCAGCTCGAGCAGGCCCAAGGCCATGGCGTAAGTCGTCTGCTTGATCGGGGCGAAGGTCTTGTATAAATCCACACTCATTTCCATTGCGACGGAGAAGATGGCCTTTGAGTCATTGCCCATGATCTTCTTTGTGGCCTTTACCAGAGCGGACTGGGGGTAGCGGCAACGGAAGTCGAAACCAACGGTCTCGAGAACCAAGCGCTCCAAGCCTATGATGATCTTGGATGGCTGCTCAAACATCTATAGGTGGGTCAGTCGTACTCCCAACAAGCAGAAATAGTTCTCTCCTCACGCACCTTGTCGTCCTGGGTAGTGGTATGGTCAGGGTTCTTAATGTTGTACGCAGCACACAGGAGCTCCTTGGACTTCTTGATGGTATCCTCGACCTTGCAAGCAAGGAAGAGCGCAGCCACGGCGGCATCCTGGTAATTATACTCGGCGTCGCGAAACGAGAGTCTGAACCAGTGGTAGTAGACGCAGGCGGTGTCGAAAGTCTTGACGGGGCTGCAGAGATTAGAGTCAGTGTTTCTGTCCGAGACAAACCGCAAGAGGATAGGGCCCGACGTACACATGCAGCATGGTTCGGACATTATCAATGAGCTGCACTCCTTGAAGACGGTAGTTATCCTCCCTTGCGGGATCACTCTTATTGTCCCGCAACATGCGTCTCAATCTCTGCTCGCTGGTGTACTGGCACGCCACCTGAATGTGACCGGGGTGCGGGCCTTTCGAGGCCGCGGGCTCGGGGGCAGGCATCGGGGTTGAATTCGCAGCAGCATTCTGCTGCGCCTTGGGGCCGGAAGGAGCCATCGTGGTGTTGCCGTCGCGTTCGACAGGATAGCCAGCTATGGTATATTCTGAACCGACACCGAGGGTCTTGCCACTTTCCTCGTCGTCCTCGTCGTTCCAGAGTGGACAGGTAGACTGGCTGGTACCAAGGCCGTCCTGATCGTCGCTGCCGTTGTCGTCGGTATTGGTATTCGTATAGGAATTGTCCTCGCCGTCGCCCACCTTCTTGGTCGTATGAGGAGCTAGACGGATGGGAGCTGTGATCCAGCTGTAGTCCTCGAAGAAAACGTCGTCGCCGTCGAGGGGTAGGTCGAGGATATGGTTGGGCGCAAGGAGTTCGATCTGTCTGCGCGTAGCCTCTGAGACCTCGCGTCCCCAGTGCTCTAGAACGCCCAGGTAGATTTCCGTCAAAGTCGCGGTGGGGTGCGTAAAAGGTGCAGGAGCTGCATCAGAGGCGTGCCAGTCAACCTGTCCAGCGATGCGCACGGACCACGGTTGCCATTCAGGGTGGGCCACCACCAGGAGCCGGAGCCGAGGCGGGACTACCGAACAGTCTTGCCGGTGTAAAACCCGGATTAGCTTGGGATGGCCACCCACGCAGATGTCTAGCACCTCGGTACCCAAACCCCCGGACACCAAGATGTCACTTGGCGCTAGATACCCATTGAGGGTGGCCATGCCTTGTGGGACAGGCCCTGTTCCGATCTGGAACTGCCCATGGTATATCAGCAAGCGATTCAAACGGAGACCAGTAGGGAGAAGAGTCGTAGGATCTGAGCGAACTGGTCTTGTAGCGAAGAGTGTCCAGTGATCGGAATGTGGGAAAGACTTTCAACACACGGGAGAAATGAATAGAAAGGACTGAAGAGATAGCCATGGCCAGGAGAAGATTCCATAACCAATCCTTGAGCCGTCAACCAGGTGGAGGCGTCAAGCAGAACCGTGGGAATCGACCGAACATGAGGCGGAAAAAAACAACGAAATAAAAAGCATCATGCGCAAAGAATGTCTCGGCAACGAAGGGGAATGAAGGTTGATTTCGAGAGCAATGTGTTGACAAGTAACTCACCGTGTTGAAGCCAAGGGGATCAGACATGGCAGAGTTGTTCGGCAGAGAGAAAGAAGCAGGTCTTCCTTGACATCACCAACTTCTGATGGCGGAGGGAGGGTATCGCGATACTGTAGACGAGAAGCTACCGTACTCTGAGATGAGTCGTAAGGGGTGCAAAACTTCGAGGAGGGGAATGAGCGAGATCGAGATGCTGAAGTCGGCAATGTGGGCGTGGATGGGCTCAAGGAACATATATCGAAGGAAGAACTGGCGCTGCAAAAATCGCAATGAGGAAGAGGCCGATGATACTTCAAGGATGGGGAAAAGAAGAAGTCACTGGCAGAAGCGTTTCCATGTCTCTTTTCCCAGACAGGATTTAGTATGCTGCCTTCTGAAGGTAGGTACAATGATATTGGTCTTTCCCAAAAGCATTCCTTAACTCCTGTCCCGTCCGCTCAGAACCCTCGAAATACCAGAATGCTCGTATCCTTGACCGCGGCGAGTAAAAGGATGTGCGGCTGAGAAGCCTCGGGGCCTGAGTAGGGGCCTGAGTAGGTATCTCTGCGGGCACTGTAATACTCTCACAGAAGGGTCCTCAGCCTAGACCGGATGTGCAAACATGTGAAAAAGGGGTATCTGTCAAAGCAGTTAGTGCTGTGCCAATCTGCATGTCCTGAATTGACAAAGTGTTGGAAGAACATCATCTTGTTGCTTGGTTTCCATTGTGTGTACTCAATCTCGTTTCGAATATTGTTGATTGAATGCGAATGGTCAGGCAACAGGTGAGGAAGATAGAAAAGAGAGCAACCGATGAGTGTATAAACCACGTACCATTTCTTCATCTCACAACCCAAAATAGCAGCACCGAGAGGCAATCCACCCACAGCCGATGAATATCTATGCCCCATCAACAGGCGGCCCTGTTGGGTAGACGCTGGGAGACTGCCCCGGCCACTCGGTGCCGCTCCATCACCACCTCTTTACTCGTCGCAAGTGTCATCCGTCTGAGGGACTCGTCGGTCGATGACCGGGACCTTGGGCGCAACGGTGTTGGGGTCCAATGTCGGGATCTTGAAGGACTGGATCGGCGCCGCCAGGACGGCAACCGGGAAGAGGACGAAAAGAACCTTGGAGAATTGCATTTTTGATGTCTGGTTGTTTCTCGAAAGGGAAAAAAAACTACTGGCAATCTGTGCGGGAGATGGAAAGATGGAAATAGACACGGATGCAGAGAATAAAACGTCCGAAGGGGACGGACACAGAGGATGGACGTTCAGATTGGATAAACTCAACAATTGTTGTATGGTGATCCCTTTGATGGTGACTTGAAGCATTTCATGTGCAGCCCAGCGAAGCGATAGTCGTCCATACTTAAAGGGCGAGCCGGCCCAACTCGCAACATCCCTAGCCCGTCCAGCAATAGCAGATGAACGAACATGGCGTCCGAGCCTAAGCCACCCCCGAAATGTAGGCAGATCAACGTCACCCAGCCACAAGGCTATTCATGCATCACTCGGTCTCCAGCGTCGTCGGCCGTCGAAGTACGGGGTGATGCTTGACAACTCTAGAGGGGCAAGGCTTGGGCGGGAGGCTTGGGGGCAGTTGCTTGAAACAAGGGATCGTCTTGGTTGCATTTTGGTCTTCCAAATCGCGTTTCAGAGGCCATGGGAATCCCACCAGCCTGGGATCTACCTGGCCACTACATGCACGCAGGCGTGTGGTGGCCGGACGGGCCGCCGCCATCGACGTGGGACCCTCCAGCCATCCAAGTCGTCGTTCCCGACGGTTTGCCCTACCCCCGTCTGAGAGCCCGAGTAGCTCTGCAGAGGTCGACCGACACTAGACGGCCCGGCGGGCATCGCCACCGCTCCAGGTGTTGGAAAGAGAGAGGAAGAGCATCAGGATCTCTTCCAAGACTGTGACGGGCGTTGACACTAAGGCCAAGAAGTCCGAAGCTAGACGGCATGTCGAAGGTTGGAGCTCCGTGACGTTAACACTTCTAAGCCACGGAAACTCGTGACTTTAATGGCACGGACCATGATGTCCCTGCTGAAGACATCACCCCCAGCCAACCAGCCCACTTCGCTGTCCGTAGCCAATGAGAAGCTCGGGTGATAGAAGATAGAGAAGCCCCGAGAGCTCACCCAACCTCGTCAGCTCCCCTCGCCACAAACGCTTCCCTTTGGCATCAAGCTCAAAGAATCTACCGGACCAAAGCTTCGCTTTTTCCACCCTGCTTTCTTAGTACCAGATTTGATAGTATAGTGCAAGAAGAAACCAACAATACGAAACGCAATGAAGCCCCTCTCCGTTTCCAGGCTCCTCGCGGCCGGCTCCCTGGCCGCCGTCGCGTGCTCGGCCGCGACCACCCCCCAGAGGCCCCTCTCCGACGACGCCGCCGACGACCACCCCATCCCCCTCGTCATCTGGCACGGCCTCGGCGACTCGTACGATGGCGAAGGCATCAAGCAGGTGGGCGATCTGGCCGAGGAGATCAATCCGGGCACATTTGTCTACACGGTCAAGGTCGGCGCGGACCCCAACAGCGACCGGTCCGCCACCTTCTTCGGCAACGTGACGACGCAGCTCGAGCAGGTTTGCGAGGCCCTCGCCGCGCACCCCATTCTATCCACCGCACCCGCCATCGACGCCATCGGCTTCTCCCAGGGCGGCCAGTTCCTCCGCGGCTACGTCGAGCGCTGCAACAAGCCCCCCGTGCGGTCCCTCGTCACCTACGGCAGCCAGCACAACGGCATCATCGAGTTCAAGGCCTGCGGCGACGGCGACCTGCTCTGCAAGGGCGCCATGGCCCTGCTCCGCTTCAACACCTGGTCCGGCTTCGTCCAGAACCGCCTCGTGCCCGCCCAGTACTACCGCGACCCCGAGCCCGCCCAGTACGAAAAGTACCTCGAGTCGTCCAACTTCCTGGCCGACATCAACAACGAGCGCGAGCTTAAGAACGTCCGGTACAAGGAGAACCTCGCCAGCCTCGCCAACTTCGTCATGGTCATGTTCGAGGACGACACCACCGTCATCCCCAAGGAGACGTCCTGGTTCGAGGAGGTCAACGGCACCGAGAGCCTGCCGCTGCGCGCCAGCCCCATCTACAAGGAGGACTGGATCGGCCTGCGGGAGCTGGACCGCAAGGGCGCCCTCCGCTTCCGCCAGATTCCTGGCGAGCACATGCAGTTGTCCCAAAAGAGCCTCAACAAGACCATCCAGGAGTTCTTTGGCCCCTACAAGAAGCACTTCGAGGCCGAGGCGAAACCCGACTTCCTCAGCGAGGAGTTGTGAGTTACGATTCGGAATATTATGGGAGGCAAACAGGACACGCGGGAGTAAAACGGGCAAAATTTGTACAACTACTTAGTCTCTATCGATCAAACCCTTTGGCCACTCGAGTTAACATGGTTATTTTATTTGAACCAACGCCGTACGCCACAAACCATGCATGGTATAATCCCGCACGTAAAACCGTCCGTCTCTTTTTCTCTTTTCGGTAGGGGGGAGGGCAAGTATTTTCAAAGCATGGCACAAAAGCTTTTTCTTCTTCTAGTTGTCCAGAGCAGCCTTGGCCTTGGCCTTCTGCTTCTTCAACTTGTCCTTGCGCTCCGAGATCTGCTTGTTGAGAGCGTCGTCGTTGCTCTCGGGCAGCGCCTTCTGGGCGGCCTCCTTGGCGGCCTTCTTGGCCTTCTTGGCCGATGGCTTGCTGCCGGCCTCGTCGTCGTCTCCCTCGGCGGCGCCCAGCGACTTGCGCTTCTTGCCGACGTTGGCCTTTTCCTTGATGGCCTTGGCCTGCTCGCTGTCGTCGGCGACGATGTCCTTCTGCTCCAGCCAGAGCTCATCCGTCAGCCAGACGGGCAGGGCAGCCGTCTCCTGGCCCTTGATGTAGATGCTCTTGACGTTCTGCCACTTCTGCGGCACCCACTTCTCGACGAGGGCCTCGACGACGGCCTTGACGTTGTCGGCGACCTGGTCAGCCGAAAAGCCGGCGTAGCCTATCCGGATGGCGGTGTTGGTTGAGGGCGTCAGGCTGACGAGGGCGGCGCCGATTGTCTTTTCGATCTCGGCGGCGATCTCCTGCGGCGTGCCGGCGTTGACGGTGCCAGGGGCCTTCTTCTCCTGAGACTTGACGCGCTTGCCGTCGGCACCGCGGGCGGGCTTGGCCGTGAGGACGACGGGAACGGGCCTCTTGGCTGTGGTCTTGTAGAAGGTCTTGCCGAGGGCCTTGGGCAGGCGGCTGACGATGCGGTCGTCGGCGAGGAAAATGTCGTGCTCGGCGAAGAGCTTGCGCTGGGCCTCGTACTGCTTGAACTTGGACTTGAGGTGGGCGAGGTCGACGACGCGGGTGACGCGCTTACGCAGGGCCTCGGGGAATTCGTCCGAGGCGACAATGTTCTTGTAGGCGCGCTGGGGGTCGGCGGTGATGAGACATATCGTCGACTCCTCGTCCGTGTTGAGCGGGTGCGGCAGGGCGATCTTGCCGGGCTTGAGGCGGGCGCTGTCGGCGATGTGGCGCTTCGTCGTGAGGGTCAGCCAGATGGGCTGCTGGGCGATGTTGGCGTCCTCATCATCGAGGTCGGCGAGCAGGTTCTTCTTGCCGGATTCTTCAGACTTTTCTTTTGCGGCCTTCTTGATGTGGGCCAGGAGAGCCTTGGAGGCCTTCAGGGTCTTGTGGTTTTCGCACATGTTAGCGGCGCGGTCTTGGGGGGCGGGTTGGTGGGCGGGCGGTTTGCGCAAAGCGACAAACGGCAACGGGAGAGGGCTGGGAATTTACCTGTTCGGGATCAATTGAGGGGACGACATCCTTGGATGCGACGGCGACGGTCTTTGAGGGAGCCATGATTACAGTTGACGGGTGGGAGGCTCGTCTGTTGTTCTGGCTGTAAATGTCGGGATGTACAATCTCTGCCGATATAGAGATATGGTGGGGGGCGACCAGAATCTTTAGACGGTCGTCCAGATTTTTTTTTGGTGCAGGGATCATGTCTAATCGGCGGATCCAGAGCGCCGGTGCCGACGGGTCCGTGCATGCCGTTGACCGTGGTGAAGGCGTCGGTGAGGGCTTCGGTGAAGGCCGATGTTTAACCGGAGCCCATCGCGCCGGCAGGATTGACGTTGGATTTCGTTCAACCGTCACAGTTGCCCATTACAGTGACAAGCGATCATTCTGAAGCAAGGGGTCTTTTTCAGAATCTCACCGCCCGGCTGACATCAAATTGTTGTCCAACTGCACGCGCTGATACTCGCCAGCCTTGACGCGTTTAGTGGTTTTGATACCGCGTCTTGAAGTGCAGAGTCAGCACGCCAATCCTCCCAACTCTGACCTCACAACGCCAAGAGTCGCGTTCAGACTGCACTTTGCTGACTCTTCACCAACGTCAAATGCAATTCGTCCGGATGAGCCTTTCGCGTACCAACCAAAGCTGGTTGTACAGATGCATGTTATATCAATTGGTCTTGACACGCACATACACGGGTAGTGGTGTAGTATGCAGCAGTGTCTCAGTCTGAAAACGGGGCCTCAGCACGTTGTGTGAGACTCTGAAAGTGTGAGCAAGTGGGCTGTGGACCCGACTGCCTCTGCGTCCATGCACATGCCAACCAGGATTTTCAGTCCAATTGGGAGTGCCGGGATCGTAGTTTTTCATGTCAAAAGCCTCAGCGGGTCTCGTGTATGTGCGTGTGTGAGAGAGGGAGACGGGAACGCGACTTGCGTTAGCGATGCGGGGTGGACGCGGTGATGGATGGACGATTCGGGAGACGGGGTTCAGCGCGGGTCGGGTGCGTATGGACGACTCATTTCCCCCACGGCTAGTCAACTTCACACAGGACGCGTTGGAACACGACTTGACAAAAAGGCAACCAAGTGGTGCGCTGAGCAACAAATGAGGGGACCACTGTGAGGGAGAAGGTGATGGGGGAGAGCACACAGGGTGCCGTGCGGTATGCAGGTGATTATATCACCAGTCAAGGGTTTCCCAGGTGGCAGCACTTTACGCGAAGAAACATGGTTCTAGAGGGCTCGTTTCAACCCCTTCAGCCTGCATTACATGTCCGGCTGGAACGAGGAGAGCCCTTTCTGGTTTATTTTATCTACTTGGAGCTTTGGCTCGGCCCTCGCATCCCAGTCAATGGGGGTTGGGCTCAGTCTCACAGGGTGGTGGGAATAGGTTGGAATTCGACATGCCCGTGGCAGGAAAGGGAAGTCAATATGCCAAAGGAGGTAGGAGGCCGCGCTTGGAACCAATGAGTTGGTGGGACCGGTTAGACGAGAACCGGGATGGGTGCAATATCAGGGAACAGGACGGTTGTGGAATGCGTGGCTCTACCAAATAGAGAGTACATACCTACTCAGCTACCCAAGCAACACGCCAGCAACGGTAACGTAAAACTGTTAGTCTCTCTACTGTTACCTAGTGTACCTTTGGCTTGCCGGGGGTTGAATGGGTTGACGGTTGGGGCAAGTGGGCTCTCCTAGTCCGTGTGTGGTTTGCTCTGTCTGTCTGCGGCGGCTAACTGGGTTCTTCAGCGCTGTTTGTCGTTGGACAGATGGGCCCGTACGACAGGTATCAGTAAGGTAGGGACAAGGAAGGATGATGGATGCTGACCATCGGCTTCATCGGGCAAAGAGCCTGTGCGTGGGTGCATGGGTGTGTGTGTGTGCGGTGTATGTAAGAGAGACGCGCACCGGAAGTGGGACTTTGACTCGCGAGTCTTGGTTTTTCCCTCTCTCTCTCTCTCCCTCTCGCTCGTGTGCTCGTGTATCCGTGGTTGGTGGAGACGGAGACGTGATTTCGGGGAGGCTGGATCGGGGAGACTCGACATTCAAAGAGGGGCATAATGAGCATTGTATCCAGCCAAAGGACTGCTGGTTTTGCACGAGATGGCTGGAGGTCAAAATGGCGGTCTAGATGTATCTACAGAATGACAGACTGAAGGTCCAAATCGCCAGTGACATGACTTGAAGGAAAAGAAGAGAGACATGACGTCTACGGATATGACATACAGAGTACTCATCTCCTTTCTTTATTCCGAGGGAGACCGACACCATGGGTAAGTACCTAATTAAACATGGAGATTAGCGGTTCAAGTGTCCGTTAAAGAGCTTAGACAATGGCCCGCGTTCGGCGACCAAAAGGCCTGGAAACACGGTCGGCTCTAGCGCGGCTACCCGCTGTAGTTAGCCACAAGACCGCTGTAAGTCAGCCTAGTCCCGGCGGGCACACAACCGCCAAATCCCACAGGGACTACCTAGGTACCTACCTACCTACCTTACTGGTAGGCAGCTATGTGAGCACCAAGCACAAAAGTAGCCAGGTACCGGGTCGGTGCATAGCACAGCACTGCACAATTCCTCGACACCAAATCACCAAACCGGGCGCGCGCCAACTACGCGGAGGGACGTGGACGCGCGAGAGACACGCTTCGCTTTTTTGGCAGGCCCCCCCCTCAAAAAGGTCCAGGGCCGCACATCTGGGCCACCTCCCATCAGACCTGCAACCACTTTGACTCTTTTTTTTCTCACTCCCTTCCTTTTTGCTAGGTAAGGTAGTGTAGCCTCGGATCTTGCAGACCCTTCTTCAGCAGATTGATTCTTTGTTGAAGCTTCTCTCTCTCTTTCTATATCCTATCCTCCTCTAGATACTCGTATATCCTCCCACCCTCTCTTCGCCCATCACCACTCGTGGCCCCCCCTGCAAGGAAGAGAGCCACTTACACGCTTTACCCGCACGACGCCAGCGACTCACGTCCCGTCTAAGAAACGACACCCGCGCCGAGAAAAACGCGCCCAGTTCGCAACGCGGTGGAAGGGAACAAGAAAAAGACCAAGAGGGAAAAAAGAATTGAACAAGGATATCGCCAGGAACAACCCTTTCTGTCCAAGGACTGGTTATCACACTTTGGGGGCTTTTTTTCCAATACTCTGCTGCCTGGGCATGTCGTCGTCGCTGCAATGATGGACTCGTCACCTCAATCCAAGGTCCAGAAGCCCACGCTTCCTCTGGCCGGCACCAAGCGTTCCGCCCCGAGCCTCCTGCCGGCATTCGAGCCTCTCTCCTCCTCGCCGGGCTTCCCTCGACCTTCCAAAAGACAGGCCAGACCCGGTTCCGTGCGAGGAAGTAACGCGTACCTCAAGTACCCCACGCCCATCCCGACCTCGAGCACTGGCATCCTCTCGTCTTCACCACCCCGCGTCCACCAAAGACCAGGCGGTCCCTCGCGAGCTCTCTCCTCCGCCTCCGAGCGCACCCCCCTCGGTGCCGTCGCCTCCATTGAATTGAACGCCAATGGCGAGACTCTGCTCATGGGTCGCTCTAGCAACTCGTCCCACTACCAGCTGTCCGCCAACCGTCTCGTGTCCCGCGTCCACGTCAGGGCCCGATACGTACCTGCCCCCTCGGCATTGGAGCCGAACAAGATTGAGATTATTTGCAACGGCTGGAATGGCGTGAAGCTGCACTGCCAGGGCCGCACATGGGAGCTCCTCAAGGGCGATTCCTTCACCTCAGAGACGGAAGGGACCGAAATCATGCTCGACGTCCAGGATGCCCGTGTCATGATCCAATGGCCGAAGCGAGACCGCCGTGATCGCCTCGCAAGCCCCGATGACTCGGCCTGGGGTGACTCGCCGCCCCGCTCCGCTGCCCGTGCTGCTGCCGACCTTCTCCAGTCGAGCCCCCTACGCCGCCCCTCGCGTATCGAGTCCCCCGAGTCACCCACCCCGGCGCACTTGTCCAGCTCACAAAGGCTCCAGGCCCTTCTTCCCACTGACGACGGAGACGTCCACATCTACGAGGACTCGAACGCGGAAGAGCCTGAGCTGCCCAGGCTGGTTGACTCGGGCACTATTGTCGGCCAGAGCTTCGCAACCGAGGCCACCAACTCGTTCTCGTCCGAGCTCAGTGAGCCCGAGGATGTGAACGACCCGGATGAGGAGAACGACCCCATTGTCCACTCTTTCGGGCCGTTCGGCGCAGACATTTCCAACCGTCTGGCCTCCATCACCACCGCGTCTCCCAAGTTCCCGTCCTTTAAGCGGTCAGGTCTGTCCACGATCCACGACGAGGCCAATGCCTCTAACCCCTCCAGCCCCATTCCGGCACCGCCAAGGTCAATCAAGGAGGAGGAGAAGGAGGAGGAGGAGGAGGAGCCGAAGAAGGCAGAGCCCCCTTACGAGAACCCCACTGTGCGCAACCACGTTGTCAACCAGCTCGCCTTCTCCCGCTTGTCGTCCAACCCGCTGTCGACCATTATGAACAACCTGCCGTCCGAGGAGAAGAAGGGCCTCAGCAAGGACCAGCTCCGGAGCCTGATCGAGGCCACGGCGTGCATCGGCATCATCCAACGCCAGGGCAAGGATGCTGCCGGCAAGGCACTCGAGAGCGAGTACTACTACGTCCCCGAGTTTGATGATGACGACCAGCGCCGTCTCGCCGTGACCGACGGACTGCGCAAGCCCAGCTTGAGAGCGTGTCGAAAGCAGCACAAGGTGAGCCATGCTGGGTCGAGGGGATGTTTCGAGCAAGTTGGAACTGACATTCGCTGCTTAGCAATACTACTGGAAACGCCCACGCACACCTTGAGCCGCACCTCTTCTGTGGCTTCCATGCCATGTTTCTTGCTCCCGCACCCTTGACTTGCTTGAAGTGAGCCGAACTGATGCCATGCACATGGATTCGCAGAGCATGGCATCCAGACTCTGCTCGTTACCCGAACTCTTCCTCCTACTGTCTATACCTCGGCTCCTAGAACAACCCTTGGGCAAACAAAAAAAACACTCATGTGTTACTGGCTGCATAGCGCAAGGCGTTCTTCTTTTACTCTTTTCGTCTTCCCGTTTTTGTTTTTTGTTCTGTTACTCTCGTAACACTATTGTACGATCACACCGTTTTATACCTCTGGGGGGCACTCTTATTTTTATCCCAAAGATTCCCACAAACACACCCACGCCTACAACCCCGCTGCTAGATGAGAGACGCGTCATTCCCCGAACAATCCAGGTAACGATTTGGAGCGAGGGGGTGTGCCTGATTTTTGTTGTTGATTTCTTCGTTCTGTTCGTCCTTTTTCTGGTGGACTTTTGTTCGATGCGTTGGGAGGGAAATGAAAGATGGAATATGAAATGGATGGGGCGGGGTGGCGATCGGTCGGGCAACGCAGGAATATGGAAATGATGATGGTTGGATGGTACGGTACGTACGCGGGATGAGGGTTTGAAAACGTCGACGAGCCGCGCTTGCATCAGAGAGGACTGGTGAATAAAACGAATGTTCTTCTCATGTGACATGGACCGATTCGTATATTTGGTACTATGCTGGGTGTGTGTGTGTGTGTGTGTGTGTGTGTGTTTGTGTTTGTGCGGAGAACTTGCATGTGTCAACCACCGATCCCCTTGCAAGTCCGCCGTGCTGCCGGGTCTGGAGATCCTTCGGGATGAGGTTCACGTAACGCCTCGACCCTCGGGCCGTCACGCGCTCATGCGCGTCAAGCTCGTGTCGGCCAACCGACCGACCAAAGCTCCAGTTCATGCCTCGAGTGTCCTTCTTTTGCGTAGTTTTACGTTGCTACCACTCGAATTCTCGGGGCACCGGTCCGGGTTATCATTGCCTGCTGCGATGTATTATCGCGATCACGAGCACAATTGTCGTCAGACTTTTTATTCAAGTTAGATACCCAACCCTTACATTACCTAGGTGGGTAAGAGAGCGAGGTCGTTCGTTGCGCCTCCGGAGCTCCTGTGGGTCCCAGTAACCCCACCCACGGCCACCAGCCGCACGGACCACATCACGCCGATAACGTCCGATAAGTCTAAAAGGAAAAAGGAACTTTCCCGTGGTCGGCGGCGGGCCTCGACCAATTTACCCCGCAATGACGGTGGTGGTTGGGTGGTCCTGCGGCGGCGCCGTATCTGCGGGAGCTTCACTCACCCTACCTACGTAGTAATTATGTTTCTCGCTCTTCCCGTTCGTTTCTCACTCCCCCGCTCCCTCCAGTACGAACGGACGAGTGGTGTGTGTGTGTGTGGGTGTGCAATGCCGAGATACCTAGTGAAGACTAAAACCATAGCGACCCCTCTCCCTCGAGGGTTGAGTGGTCAAGGCCGGGGTTCCCTTACGTCGTATCCCGACGCCTCTGTAACGAACGATGAGAGGCCCGCCTCTTTGCCCGCCCATCTTGCTACGTACAATGTAGAGCTGAAAAGCATCACACCGGAAGCAGAGCGTGCGCTTGGAACTTTCGTCTCCGTGGTCGACAGGTGGAGGTGTGTCCGTGTAGGTACCTAGGCAGTGTAAGTAACAGCGAACCCGATGCTCCTCCCATGGGAGGTGGAAGGTGGAAAGTGGCGACACCCCCCCGTCCCTCCCCCCTGCCATCCATCGCGCAGTGGAGGCAGGCGAGCTATGATGCTATACCCGCGATCGTCATCCTATGCGTTTGTGCTTCCACCGCCGCCACTACGTCAACAGCGCCCCCCTCCTCCACCTTCGAGAGGGGAGGGTCTAGTCGAATCTTTCCCCAACGCAGATGGCTTCAGCAAGCTCGGGGATGCATCTTGTCGCAAGGAGGCTAGGTAAACCGAGAGGTATCGAAAGACTACCGTGTAAGAAAGCAGGGTGAATGATACGGGAGGGGGTTCGACTTTTGGTGTGGCTGGTCTGCCGGTATGCGGTGTTCTCGGCCAATGTCGTCTTCTTTGGTGTGCTGGTATCGGGTGCTACTGCACGAGAAGAAAAGAAGAAAAAAGACCAGACCGATCGTCGTAGGACAGAGGTGTTTGGGCCCGAAGAAGTAGGTGGTGGTGTGAATGAATCAGTGTCTGGGTAAGACCTTGGAGAAGGCGCATTGGACCCTGAAAAACACAAGAAGACCCCGAGGAATGAGCTCCCTTCATCTCGGGTCTCTTCTGGGGAAGGAAGTTAAATAGGTGGAAAGATCCCCCCTCTCTATTCCCTCACCTGTTCCCTTCACTCCGAAACCACCCCGTCCATCGTGTGGTAATAAAACATACATTCCAACCTCCCAAGTATAAACACACATCGAACCGCTCCCACCACCATCCTCCAAAGTCCTTCTCCATAACCAACTATTCGACCAAGAACAAAGACCAAAAAACAAACAAAAGTATCCCCAAAAAGGAAGCTAGCCGTCTACTATAACAACCACCACAAAAGCAACGACGTCGTCCGCCCCCCCTAAGGCAAGTCCTCCAACATGGCATCCGAGCAGACGCCCCGCACCACCGCGCAGCCCCAGGCCGCCGCTTCCACCAACGCCAGCACCACCCCCGACGTCTCGCACTACACCACGGCCCCACCGCACGCCACCTCGGCCCCGCCCCAGGTCGTCGAGCACACCAACAGCTGGAAGCCCTCGTTCGAGCGCCGCCAGAGCTGGAACAAGGAGGACCAGAAGCGCGAGCTGCAGATGAGCCACATCGACGACGTCAAGACCGGGCCCGGGTTCACCGAACGCGCCTAGAGATGGGGGTCTCCTTATCCACTTCGGGACGGGTCGCCTGCGTCGTTTGCTCGGTTTGATCGCGCGCGGCGTGAACCGCGTGGGTAAATTTCAGAGTCGTGAGAACCGAGCATGGATTAGTTAGGTTCGGTTGGGACCGGACCCTTGATATGAGGCTGGTCGTCCCTAGGTCGAAAAAGCGGACGGCGGATTCGGTAATTTGATGGAGGAAAGGCATGGCGTTCAAAAACATCATTTTGCTTATCAACAAGAAGCACACCTGTACTGCTCCGAGTTAATAGCCTCAATTCACATTACCCGCGTTCTTCATGTTCTTGATTCTCAATCATCACACGGCTCACCACCTCCATAATGCGTGGCGACACCATGCTCGGGTGGCTGGACTGAGAAAACCAATGCATCGTTGAGAGTACTATTGGTACAAGTAAACAAAGTCCGGCTCACATGTGTCGTTGCTGATTCCTATAACCGACAAGGTATAAACCCCATCCTAACCCGATGAACCTATAAACAACCGTAATAAAAACAATCAAAGTATCCCCTTACAAGCCCTTGGGGCCTTTACCGTCGCTGCCCCCGGTCGTGAAGTACTCTCCAACGACACCAATGGCATAAGATATCCCGCCAACCCAGGCAGCACCGAGAACAATCTTCTTGGCCCTGCTGCGTTTCGGCGGTCGAGGCTGCTCGAAATCCTGCCTGTCGCAGGAAATCGTGTTCCGTCTCCCTACCGGGCTGAACGGGGGTGGGGGCTTTTCTGTTGTCTCCGCTCCGGGGTAATCATAGTTGAGGTAGCCTGTAGGACTGGAAGAGTAAGCGCTTGGTACTACGTCGCTCCCCATCATGTCGATGGGGTTCACCTTTGGCGCCCTGTACGTCGTTGGCTTTTCGATCGCAGGGGCGAAGGAAGCAGTCGTCTGCCCTTTCGGTACCGTCTCTGTCTCGCGGACCTTGCGGAAAACCAGGACATCTCCGCTTCCGGATACGATCTGGTACCCCTCTCTCTGTAGAGTACTAAAGTAAGGGAAGAACTTGGTCGGGTTCGACAAGCGGAGGAGAACCTCGGCTGGAGTCAACGGTGTGGCGCTGTCGGGAACAACAGACGTAGTCTCGGCCGTGTTAATGGCTTGCATCGTGGGGTCGTACGCAAGGATCTTGTAGATGGTTGGCTCGCGAACACTTTCGGGGGCGGTCGAAGACACCACGCCCTCGTTCTTGGCGGCGATGATGGCATCCTGCGCCGAGGATCCGACATTGGCCGAAGCATCGGCCACCGTGCCGTACGATCGCACGTAGGCGGGCCAGGTTTGCTTGCTGCCAGCCTCCTCAGCGTAGCTCAGCTCGAGACCCTGCGGTTCTTTCGAGTACGGGTCAGACTGGCTCTTCTTGCCTGAAAATCGAGTAGATCTCAAGGAAGACGTCCGATCCAGAGCTGGCTCCAACCTGGGAAAACTCTCATCGAAAGAGGCTGCCTCAACCTCGTCTGAGTCAACGCTCTGGCTCTTGTTGTTCTCTTTTTGGCTCTCCGCAGCTGCCACTATGTTCTTCCAGGACCGCGAAAAGTCCTCGGGGAAATCTCTGACATAGTTGCCAGTGAGCTCTGGCTTCTCTTCCCCAGCCGGAATGCGATCCCAAACCATGCTTCTGGATTTCCGTAGAGTGACACGAGCGGCTCTGCTCGAAATATCCCAGTTCACTTCATATCGGGGAAGGTCGGCCTCCAGCATTTGTCTGTTCGTCGTGCTATACTCCCTTCGGGACTGGCCAGAAGACGTCGGAATCTTGGCTCGAACGTCGCTAGCACGAAGCAGATCCAAATCGTCGGCCCTCTCCTGCTCTGTCGCCCGGCTGTATGCAATGCGTCTGTTGGCCTTTGCGGCGATCTCCTCGTCAAAGTCACTCAGACCTTTGGATACAGGGTCAATGACCTCGGTGGGCTGGCCATCAGGCTCGTTATAACGGTAGGATTGGTACTTCTTGGCCTCGTCGAAGGTCGTCTGGTCCCAGTCCGGCTTCGGACGTCGGCTCTCGGGCTCGTCGTACTGAACAGGCTGGTGCTTGGCCGCATCTACAGGCTCAACCGCGGCAATTACCCCCTCTGGGGGTGGCGCAGCGCCTCTATCGAACTCCTTGGAGTAGGTTCCCAGGTCCTTATACTGCTTCGAGACCTCCTCTGGGTGCATCGGCGGCTTTCCATGCGGCTCGTTCCAACCAACGGGGTTGTATTCATCAAGGTCAGTGTATGCCTTGGATGCCAATTCTGGGTGAACGGGAACCTGGCCATGAGGCTCGTTCCATGCAATGGGGCCATATTTGTCCAAGTCCGTGTAGGCCTTAGATGCTTCTTCGGGATGCATCGGGCGCAACCCGGAAGGCTCGTTAAAAGCCTGCGGGCCATACTTGTGAAGGTCGTCATAATCCTTCGACTTCTCCTCAGCACTACGAGGGCGCAGGCCTTCAGGTTCGTTGAAACCGCTCGGTCCATACTTGTGGAGGTCGTCATAGGGCTGCGTCTCTTCCCGAACGTCCTTTTCATTGTGCATAATTGGACCGTATTTGTCCAGGTCCGAATATCGTTCGTGCGCCTCCGGGACTTGTGCGTTTTCATTGTGCATGACCGGGCGGTACTGGTCGAGGTCTCCATACGCGGGATGGGCGAGCTCCTCGGGCGCGCGACCGCTCATCAGTGGGTTGGCATACTTGCCGAGATCCTCATACTTGGGTACGGAAACCGATTCTCCCACAATGTCATTGAGGCCCACTGGCTTGTACTTTGCCAGGTCGTCGTATTTTGGTTTCTCGGAAAGCTCTGGAGCATCAAGCTTCTCATCCATGACTGGCTTGTACTTGTCCAGATCCGCATATTGCGGGGTCCCCGCAACTCCACCGGTGGACCCGGCGTCGGCCCACGGGGCACTGTCAATCGTGACATTACCATAGTCCTTGAGCTCGTCGGCGGGTGGAACTCCATCTGGGAAGAAGGGTTCTTGAGTGTCCTTCTCCGATGAGTTGTCAAAGACGGACTGGGGTGTGTGTGACGAGTGAATCTTTCTGTTTGTGATGGGGTCGATTTCAGAGTGGACATCCCTGCTGCCGGAGGACGTTGACTTGCTTCTAGTCTGGCTCCCGAGATAGTTGCGGATATTTTGCAAAGGGCTCTGCCACAAGTCATACTCGTATGGACCAGCACGTTTGCCAGTAAAGAGGGAATTGATGGCGCTTCGCTCAACGTCCTCTATGTTCTGGCCAGGCCGGGTAGCCGGAATATCGTTCGATCCACTCTTCTTTACATCATCCTCTTTCACGTATCTTCCGTTTGAGCGGGTGTGGCCGTTCCTGATCCAGCACTGTGCCATCATCTTCTTCATCACGGTTTTTGAATCTTGGGCACGCGAGTTTGGGTCCCAGGACAGCTTGCGAGTGATGGACTCCATGTACTTGTATTTGATAGTGCGCTGACGGCGTCGCAGCTGACGTTGGAACTCGGGGTCCAAGTATGACGACCACGCGCCAAAACGGAAACTTCGAGTTTGGCCATAGTGGCTCGCTTTCATGGGTGCTGGGTTCGAAGGGACCAGAGCTCTGATTGCGGAGACCCTACCGGCATGGAGGCCGCCCGCGCGAGGCGAGGCACGAGAAACGGTCGCGAGCATGACGACGGCGTTTGGGCTTTATCTCTTTATCATGCTCCTGTACCTGTGGTTCGGGAGGTCAGCAAAACGAAGGTCGAAAGACTCGAGCAGAAGCCACGTCACGGGCGTAGCACAGTTCCTCAAAAGCAAGGGCGGCTGACCGACTGCGGAAGCCGGCATTTGCCTCCAATCGCAGAGGGGTTAATCGGAATGACTTACACGGGGGAGAAGTGAGGGGAGAGACTGGTCGATGGACTGTCCGCATGTAAACCGTAGGTTGACAAGTTGTGAAGTAGGAGAAGTTGAAATTGAAAAGTTGGAACAAATCCGCCACCTCGGCGATGCAGAGTGCAAAGCAGACGTTTGGAAAGAAGGAGCAGCGAGAGAGTTCGTAGAATGGCTCGATGGGATAAGACGGGCCAGCAGCAAGCGGCAATCAGCTGCGACCGGCCGGGTTAGGTACCTCTTACCTAGGTAGCTCGAGGTAGGTAGCAATGGGTGCAATGGGGGAAGCCAGGCCCACAGTTACCGCTCCCTAGTGGCATTCCCACGCACTAAGCACCTGGGCAATGTGGATACTCGTGGGACGAGTGCGTCCTGAAAGCCCCTATTACTGGTCCTACTGCCTCATTCCGGTGGACACTCATGGGGGAGGCTTCAGCGGTGCAGTTTGCGGGGTAGCCTCTAGTGTACGGTGGCCCTCTTGCCCGAGAACACGCGCTTGAAACCCTACGAACAACCCCGACTTGGTGAAATGGGTGGTGACGCAGGGAGCCCTTGCAGTGTGTCCCGGGCTGCTGCTCTCTGTTCTGCCCAGGGGCTGGCAAGTGGGGCGGAATGGAGATACGATGAATGCGGCCCAATCGAGAACGATGGATAAGACTGGGAAGAAAAAAAGCAAGCGTTAGAGTGCACGGGTCGTTCTGCGACCGGGAGGTCTCTAAGTCACGTGGACGTGCTAACCTAAGGAAAGGGCAAGTGCTATGACAGCATCATCAGCAGGGGGGGAGGAAGGTGGGAGCTTCGGCGGGGCAGCTTGGCCTTTTTCATTCGCCGTCTTGCACATCGGCCAAAATTATCGGCCTGAGTCAACATTACGCCTTCGACTTGACTACGGATATCTGCGGCGCAACAAGATTCTATTCATAAGTCCGACTTGCCCATTATTCTTTCCTTTGCTTTCTTAAGAGGGCTGAACGAGTCTACAGACGATCTCATTTATACCCGCGTATCCCGTGCATTCATTATCCCTGCGGTTCATCCACATTCCTTCGTCTTCTACCGGAGGGAATAAAATAGGTGCCCGCTGCATTTGTGCACTGTACCCCGCCAACGTCATCTTGGACTTTTGGTTCCCTGCGACGCGCTAGGTCCTGCACCGAGCTACACCAACACCTTGACGTTGACCATCTCACACAGGACATAGCTTGTACTGACTATTAGACATGTCGCGTGCCTTTGGAAAAGGTGGCCGATCGTCCGGCGCAAGAGGCTTCGCCAGTCCTGCCAGCGGCTTTAGCGGCTTCTCCTCAGTAGCCGGCAGTGGTCTCTCCTACCTTGCCGAGCCCCCCGACTTGTCCTCCATTTCCGATGCGAACGTTGTCGTTTCCTTCAAGAATACGCTCAAGAAAGATGCTACAACAAAGGCAAAGGCGTTGGAAGACCTCCTGGCTTACGTACAGGCCCACCCATTCGAGAAGGACGGAGGCGTAGAAGAGGCAGTCTTGGAAGCATGGGTGCGTTGTTCCCGGGAAATGCGTTTTGATGATCATGTGGTAATGTATGTAACAGGTACAAATATACCCTCGTATTTCCATAGACAATTCTCGCCGTGTGCGCGAACTCTCCCACACGCTGCAATTCGAGCTGATGAAGTCGGCCCGGAAGCGCATGGAGAAGAATGTCCCCAAGGTTGTAGGCACCTGGCTCGCCGGTCTGTACGACAAGGACAGAGTCGTTTCCAGGGCTGCAAATGATGGCCTCTCCTCATTTCTCAACAGCCCAGAGAAGACTGTTTTGTTCTGGAAGAAGTGCCAGTCGCAGATTCTTACCTATGCGACGGACGCCATCCAAGAAACAAAGGACACCCTCAGCGACGAGAGATCGACGACAGCCGATGATGCCGAGGCAAAATATCTTCGGGTTGTGGGAGCTAGCATTTCCCTTGTTCTCGGGCTTCTGCAGAAGCTCGAACCGGTCGACATTCAGAAGGAAGAAGAGGCATACGATACTTTCCTCACGGAGGAGAAGCTCTGGAAGAGTGTGGTCATGGGTGACGCCTCAGTCAGACGCGCAGCCTGCCAGTTGCTATGGGCGTGCCTTGACAAGAGGCCAGAGTCGGTCTCTTCCCAGATCTCACGTCTTAAGAGAAACTTCATCGTAGAGGGACTCAAGAGCAGCCAAACCGGATCCGCCGTCGAATACGTCAGAGTCCTCACGAAGTTGACAAGCAAGTTTCCCGAGGTCTGGACGAGCTCCAGTGAGAAGAAGACCCCTATAACCAGGTTGAATGGCTTCCTGGAAAAAGGCTCTCACGGCAGCTCCGCCAAGTACTGGGAACATCTTGAAGACCTCATCAAGACTATTCCTGCCGAGCATTTCACTGTTGAAACCTCGGCGGATGCTCTGAAATCAATGAGGGCCGGAATTACGAGCAGGGAGGAGCCGAGATTGAACGCTACTCTTGCTTGGACATGCTACGTTCGCACAACCAAGCACTTCTTGCAAAACTTCCCTTCGGATGGCCCGCAAGCTACCTTGGTTCAGGAGTATCTGTTCCCTCTACTCGAGCACTTTCTCTTCCCAGCCCCCGAAAGCTCTGCATGGGAAATCGGTGGTACTGGACGACTTGTTGTGCTTGGAGAAGTCTACAAAGTTGCCGCTGACTCGTCATCTCCCGATCTGGTTCACGCAACATCCGAGAAGCTGGAAGCCCTTTCGTCTGCATTCTGCACGAGGATATCCAACTCGTTACCCGAAGTTTCCAAGGACTATGAAAAATCCCAAGAGGCCGTTGCCGCCGAAGGCAACCGCTGGTTCACTCTGGTTAGCCAAGTCCAGAAGACCGACCAATCGTCCTCAGATCTCCTTATGGGTCCTTCGAAGGCCATCATCAAGAGCAGCTTAAATCTGCTTGCAAACAGGAATCTCAAGCCGTACGGAGCCGCCGGAGTAGTCTACAGCGTGGGGAAAAACGCACCGCAAGTGTGGGATGATGCAGACGCTGCCCAGGCTTTGGAACAGTTTCTTGCGACACAGGGCCGAGACCACATGGCAGTCTTGATCGCTTCTCGGTCCGCTGCTGACATACTGAACTGCGTGAACATCATGGGCACTCTCAAGGGTCAAGAGGCAGCTTACGCGACCATCTGGAATACCTGGATCGATGCCTTGCTAGATCTTTCCGAGGAGACGTTGGCAATCAAAGGTATTGAGCGTCTGATTGCGAATCAGCAAGCATCAAAACTTTCCAAGTCACACGAGAAACTCCAGAAGTTCATTGAGGCAAAGTGCTCCAGCACAGCCCGCGGAGAGTCCGACTCTTGGAGTCTCTTCGAGGCGGCCCTTGGAAACGATGCCGTAACCGAATCCACGGCCAAACAACTGTTGGACAACAGCATATCCGCCCTATCACAAGACAAGCAGCACTCGGTCCAAGCTCTTCGGGCTTTGGAGACACTCGCAAACCACAAGCCTGGGCTTTTATCACAAGACGAGTCGACGCACATGGCGGTTGTCACCGAGCTTCTGGGACTCGCCGAGCTCAACGATAGAGCAGTTTCGTCTCGGGCCATCTCGTTGAGAGCTCTATTGGAACAACCCACCGATGGCACCTCACCAGTAGTCGCCATCATCCAGAGGAATCTGGAGGAAGCTGGTCCCCAGTCACTTGGGTAAGTGACTGAGTCTTTTCGTACGTTTCATCGCTAACCTTCTCAGTATCGAAACTTTGGTCCAGCAGGCCCTGCAAGCTGTCAAGGCAGGGTCTATCAGCACGGAAGACCTCTTCCCGAGCACCAATGTCTGGATGCAGCAGCTCTCCAACTTCCTCCAAGGCTCTCTCAACCCGTCACTCTCGATTACCAGCGCATTGGGAGGCGCATACTTCTTGGTCCAGCCTACTGAGCAAGAACAACGTATTCGCGTGCGCAGAGATCGTGACGGTTACTCCGTTCCTGCCAGAATGGCCTCGTACACCTCCAGACTCTTGTCCTCAGATATCTCTGTCTCGACTTTGCCAGAGAGTTTCCAGGCTGAACTCCTCTATCTTCTTTGTATCTCGGTCCAGATGGTGTCGGATCAGATCACCCTGGTGGACGAGAACAAGTTGTTTCTGGACCTCGACCTGGGAGATGCCCTTGCGTTGGCCGAGTCGTTTGTTTCGTCCACCAGAGTGACGATCAACGCTATAGCCGAGGACGCCAAGGGATGGAGAGATGGCTCGGAAGTCGGCTCAACAAAGCTTGTCAATAGTCTCATCGCGATCATGACGCAGGAGACCAAGGATCTTACGCTGCTCGGGGTCTACAGCTCCAGGGCGCTGAGCGAGCTCATCCAGACTCTGACCGAGAAGCACGGCTTCCCCGCTGCTGGCGATGAGAAGCTAAACCAGCTGGCCACATTCAAGGCTACGCCACCCACGGTCTTGGCAGCAACGGCGGTGGTCGCGGGCTTTGGTGAGATCCTGGAGTCGTCCAAGACTGTCAACATGCTTTGCAACCGTCTTATCAGCGACATCGCAGGAGCTTCTGTGGAACCGGAAAAAGCCGATAAGACGCTGCAGGTTCTGGTTCTTCTCAACGCATGTCTGCAGGTCTACGAGGTCGGTGAGATCCCTGTGGCTAATAACCGTATTGTCTTTGCCGTTCGACAGATCACGTCATGGATGGATGATACCCTCAACCTTACCCCCGCTCTGTCGGCAGAGATCTGCCGGGCGTTGCAGAGGCTGCTTCCGAGCATGAAGGACGTGTACGGCTCATACTGGGAGAAGGCGATCGAGTTCTCGACTGCACTGTGGGCGAAGGCGTCGGATGACCGCCTCGACGACTCGCTTCCTTACATTCACGCATCATTGAAGCTCATGACCGCCTTGGAGACCTTATCAGAGCCTAATGATGACCTGGTGGAGGCTCTCAAGGAGTTCGCCGAGACCAAGTCTCTGTCGCTTATCGAGCTCCTCAAGCTAGACCGCGAGAAGAGCACTCAGCCTCTAGAGATCGTCGACGCCATTATCTGCAGGCAGGTCAACAAGATCCCCCTGAAGCACATCAATGATCTCTCGGATCTCTACGGCCTCATCGCTGCCGATTCTCGGTCCATCCAGACCGCCGCCTTTAACCTCCTCCACTACGCCCTGCCGGCGCGACAAGAGGAGCTCTCGGTCAGCGTCCTCCTCGACAAGACCGACGCCCGTCTCCCCGACGAGCTTCTGTCTCTTCTCCTCGACGCGCCGACCCTCGAGCGTTACCCGGACGAGGTCCTCGCACAGTTTCCTCTTGCTATTCGCTCTTACCTTCTCTCGTGGCACCTCATCTTCGACGCTTTCAGCACTGCCTCGCTCAAGGTTCGCAACGACTACACCGAGCATCTCAAAACTGAGAACTACATCGCACCGCTCCTCGATTTCACCTTCGACGTGCTGGGCCACTCGGCCGCGCACCCGCTCAATCTCGAACGCGAGGGCCTGACGACGCAGCACATCACCTCCTACAACGTCTCCCTCGCTGACGCCGAGTCCGACGAGCGCAACCTCCATTGGCTGCTCGTGCACCTGTACTACCTTACGCTCAAATACACACCCGGCATATTCAAGACGTGGTACCTCAACTGCCGCTCCAAGCAGACGCGCATCGCCGTGGAGGGGTGGATGACGCGCTACTTCTCACCCATCATCATCTCGGACGCGCTCGACGAGGTCTCGGCGTGGGCCGCGAGCCAGGAGCCGCTCACCGATGACGACGAGAAGGAGCTCGTTGTTAAGGTCAGCAAGGCGGGCAAGGAGATCACGGCGGGCTATGAGGTGGACGAGAGCATGGCGTCCATCGCCGTCAAAGTCCCCGCGAGCTATCCGATCGAGGGCGTCAGCGTCATAGGCATTAACCGTGTCGCGGTGAGCGAACGCAAGTGGCAGAGCTGGCTGCTCACGACGCAGGGCGTCATCACATTCTCGGTAAGATCCCATTCATGAACCCCCCC